>VRLP01005488.1:0-30000 GCA_009660295.1 Lophius piscatorius | reverse complement strand
CCTGAGTGTCCTCCTGCGTCCCGGGAGCAGAGGAGGGGACTTGCTGCTGTGGAGACGGCGTGGTGAACAGAGCATCAGCTGGATGAGGGCCATGGTGGACTACCACTGTGAGGTCCGACACCAGGTAGGAAGATCAAACGGGTCACAGGAGATCTTCAGATTTCCTTATCTCCACGTCCCTAAAGTAGACTGTGGTACCACAAGTTAGTTAGGGATAGGGTTCACACATCAACCAACCATCTCGCTGTTTTTGGTCCATCTTCCTCACTGACTTTGGTTCAAGCCCTGCCTCTTTTCTCTGACATGACGTGATTGACACAAATCTTTTCTCACAGGTTCTGTCTGGCTCAGACGTTCTGGTTGACTCACAGGTTTTGTTCCCTGCAGGTGATATTTGAGGCCATCCGGGGTCCGTCTCTACGCAGCGATATCGCCATCGATGACATCAGCTTTAAAAGGGGACCATGTGAAGGTCAGTTCTGGACCCAGCTGATTTATCGGCTCCCCAAACCTTCATGCAGTGGATCGCTGACAATCTCTCTCCTTCCCATATCCTTCTGACTTCTGACCTCTGCGTTCTCCTCCTCAGATCTTGGTGACCTCACTCCGTACTCCGGCTCCTCCGAGTACTTCAACGAGATCCAGAAGTGAGCCGTCTGTGTGAATGCTGGTTCTGAAGTGTGAATGCGAACAAACCCAGACAATTTGCAGCGTTTTAGAGCAAAGCTTCCTGTGACCTTAAACTATAGTCAGCGTTTCTCTGATCTGTGTAAAATAATGGACCGGTACTTCTCCGGATTTCTTACATGATTTATATTTCATGGTTACCTCATTCTCACGACACCACAAAGTTCTAGTCGAGTCCACCAAACATCTGTAGCGTTCTCCTGAACACCTGAAGACGGCTGGAGCTAAAATATCGCCAGAAGCCCTGAGATCCCAAACAAAAGCCCCCGAAATCTATAGATGCTAAGCTAAACGCCAGGCTTAGCTAAAGGCTAAGTCACTCCTGGTGATCATGTTATGGAGAAAGTGGGGGTTGGGTCCAGTTGGGGGTGCAGGTGTGGTTGGGGAGGGAGGTTATGCAGTGAAGAACTGCAGCTTAAGGAAAGCTATTTAAGGTGTAACCACAAGACACCTCCCCCATAAGACACCTCCCCCATGTCTTGTGGGGGAGGTGGAGAGGGTCTTCTACGCCCCTCTGTGGTAATACAGTTAAAAATGTACGTTTTTATTTTCCTACATAGATAGTTTTGAGATAACCTCCTTGAGATGGACTCTGGATCTCAGGGCATCTGGATGATGGACTCTGATTTTTGGAACCGGTTCTGAACTCATTTCAGACTCATCTTAAATATTGTGGTCATAATGATTTGATGAAGTTCAGAACATGTGAGAAACATAGTTAATAAAAAAACGTTCCAAACGAAGCAAAAGCTGTTCTTTTTCTTTTTTTTATCCATTGAGTCAAACACAGTCTCTATAACTCCCATAATGCACTTCCTCAAGTATTTCAGGGTTCCTGCAAAGTTCTGGTGGTCTGCTATGAACCAACCGTCGTGACCTCTGACCTCTCACACATCTTCTCCTCTCCTTACTCTGCACATATTTCATTCCTTTCCTTACCTCCTCACCTGTTGTCTTAGTCCCGCCCCCCTGGACCACTAGAGGGAAGTGGAAATGTTCCATCCAGGACATTATGTTTCATTAGATTTGTCACAACTACCACATCATGGTCAAATTGGGGCTTTTGCATAATTGTTACATTTCTGTGTATAAAAATACTAGATGGCCAAAAAATTCCACAACAGTTCAGTCGTTATTTTTATGCCGTTTTCCTCCGTTGGATGATTGACAGGTGCTTTTTGGATGACGTCAACAATGATTGATCGGCCCTTGTTAATTACATCATCAACAATTGGCTGGCTCTTGTTGATGGCATCATCAATGACTTACTGGCCCCCGATGACCTCAATTATGGACTGGCGCTTTATGATGATGTCATCGATTTTGACCGACACCTGTGATGACGTCGTCTGTTATTACCTGGCGTAGGTCAATGACAGCATCATTGATGTTGATGATGTCTGCAAATGATTGACTGGCACTTTGTAATGATGTCATCAATGATTGACTGACACTTTTTATGACATCATCAGTGATGACTGGTGCTTGTTGTTGACGTTATTTGCTGGCCCCTCTGAGAAGAGGACGAGCGCCACAGAACTTCTGGAGGCCATCAACTTTTCAATTAGTGTCATTGAACATCAAGGACCATTAAGTGTCCAAACTCCACAGCGCCCCCCTGTGGACACACTTTGGTTTGAAGCCAAATGAAAAAGTAGAAAGGAGATTTGAGGAATTTAAAACAAAGCTGTTAAATCCGTTATTAACACAAAAAAACCCAAAAAAACATTCCCCCCAGTTCACTGACCTTCACTGACCCCAGGAGATAGTTTCCCTCAGGCAGCTGGAGATTTCTGAAGCCTTCAGACGACAGTAGGAACCTGACAACTTCAGATTATCTTCCAGGGACAGAGTGGCGAGGTGTAGATCCACAGAAACGCTGATGCTCAACATGGAACCAGTTTCAACATCAGGAGGAAAAAAACATCCCCCACGTTCTACGATGAAGGGTCAGATTCTTCAGGAGTGAGAAGAACATTTACTCATTTGAACCGTAAAGTTGGGATTAAGAAGAAAACGAGAGAGAATGAAATCGTTGATCGCAATCATTTGAATGACAGTCAATCATCAGCTAAAGTTTCCCTATGACGACATACGTATGATTTCAAATCAAATCATTTAGCGTTAAAAAAGAAAAAAAGAAAAAAGAAGCTCCACCCCCAGTGGTCAAGCTCCACCCACATTACCCTGTCAGAACCCAGTCACAACATTTATACTAAATTAAAATCATAAGATGTGAGTGTAATGAGTATCATGAAGGTGAAAGGTCATGAGAGAATGGAGGGATGTCAAGTGTTCTTCGGCAATGTTTCTGGTTCTGGTGGGGCGTTCGGACGTGAGGTGTATTCCTCTGCAGCTACAATGAGAACGGACAAGGAGCTACCCACGATGCATTGCTCCATAGCAGGATAGATAAGAGAGGACCAGATAATGTGAAACATGTGGAGCGACGGTTGAGTTTACTCCAGCCGCAGCGGGTGGAGGGGGGTTTAAATCCGGCGCAGGGGTTGAGATCATAAAACAGCCCTGAATAAAACCAGATCCAGTAAAAGGGTCCGCGGGCATCCAGCAACACATGGGGAGGGGGGGGGGGGGGGATCCACAAAAGATGTGGAAACACGCTGGTTTTGTACCCTCTCTGAAGTTAAACATCTAAAGCTGTCCTGAGGTGGGGGGTCCACCATCTGAAGGTTCCTGGTACCAGAGTGTCTTAATGACCCCCCCCCCTCTGAAACAGGATATGATGTACATTAATAGTAGAGAACAATGGGAATTCCAGAGCAATGAGGTTCTGAACACTCTGATCTTCTTTGTGGGAAATTTATATTGTTTTTCTTCTGGAAGAGGAGTTGTGAAAGGTCACATGACTCCAGTCAGGAATCTGTGGATTAAAGCGCCGATCATTGATTCCGTCCCAGAGAGGGAGGGAAAGATGTTTGGTCTGAATTAGAGGACAGACTGGAGACAAACACTGGCCCGTAAAAGCTGTCCGTAGGAAATACGGTAAAGAAAAACTGCCAAAAAGTAACAGTAAAAGACCGTAAAATTGTTTCGCTGTTTTAAAACAATGACAATAAAGTTATTCGATTCTATTCTAAACCACGGTAAAATTCAAATCCGGTGGATTTTTTTCTAAAATAAAGAAGTAACTTTATTATTTATGGTCAAAATATATGGAAAACACAGAATTTTACCGTGAATTTTTAAAGATAAGTAAAAATATAAATGTATTCATAAAGTTCTAATATTATTAGTAATAATTTGCTTTATCTATCATTTGTTACACAGTAAATACATACAGAAAAAAGGTCATGAAATCTTTCTCTGCGTTTGACACCTCCCTGAGGGAGCAGTGGGCGGAGCCTGTGAAGCGCTTGAGGTTCCGAGCCCCACAGCCTCCATGATCCACCACCAGACTTCACACACGGTATGCGTGGCTTTTCTCTATGTCTTTCTTTCTTACTATGCCACACCCATCTCAGACGTTTGTTGTCTGCTTTGGTCACATCTGACCTCTGACCTTGTTCCAGTGAAACTCCCAGTGGTGTTTGTCAAACTGTCGGAGCTTCAGCTGCAGACACTGTTTGTTTCGGGATCTTCGGTAGAGCAGGGAGAAGAGCGTTGCAGTCGTCTAACCTGCTACTCCGCTTCACTGTTTACTGTCGTTTGTTTGTTTGTTTGTATCACCATCAGCGGTTACTACGGTAGCCGCTGCTCTTCCCGGGCTCCACACATATAAAGAATTCTGGGATGGACAAAAAACGCAAGCTGTGCAACAAGTCTCATCATAAACATCTGCATAAAAAAAAAAGAAAACATGACAACAAACAAACAAACAAACAAAGAAACAGACGCTGCTCCTCGGTTCCTCACTCCAAATTCATTGTTTGTCCTTGAAGCCTCCTCTGGGACTTTCTGTCAGCTCTGGATTTAAACTCGTCCTCTAAGCTCCTCTCTCAGTTTCCACGGGAGCTTCCAGCACCAGTTCTGGAGGCATGGACTCCGTTTGGACTCGGCCCAGGTTTCATCAACTTAATCTAGTACAAGACCATTAATCATGAGATGATTCCTCCTGCTCGGGTTCTCCAGGTGAAGCATCTGCTCATCGTCATCCTCTGTCTTGATTTCACCTCCCTCGCTGGAATCTTTCCTCTGACTCACTTTTTTGGAGCTTTTAGTTCTTCTTCAGTTCATCAATGTCATTTTGAGAATTAATGAAGACCACTCTCTCACTAGATGAATCCAGGACAAATGCCGTCCGCCCTCTTCTCAGTAGATCTTCCGTACGGTTCTTCTGCTGGGTCAGTCATTCCTTCATCTTGTGTTCATCTTCACATTTTCAAGGATCTTCATTCAGAGCAGCTTTGTTTGCGTTTTAATTGGGACCTGCCATGATATGTCAGCTCCAAGTCTTTCCAGGTCCAGATCCTTGTAAAACCTCCGATCATAAAAATCATCATCAATCGCCTTCAGCTGTCGAAGGAGAAGTTCTGTTCAACATATCTCCAGGATCACGTCAGATGTCCTCTGATCCTGCAAACAAACATCCACTCCAGAGAAACAAACACAAACCGGGTCGGCACCTCTGTGGCCACCTTCTGGATGTGTCAGATGGTTCATCAGAGGTCAAGAGTTTCATGTCAGATCCAAATATTTTATTTTACTCTTCTGTTCTCAGGCCACCTCATGGTTCTGGAGAACCGGACTTAATCACATGGTTTCACATTTGAACACAAACATCAATTCTTGAGAAACAGCAGTCAGGGTTAGTCCGGTTCTGGAGTTGGTTCCCTGGAAAGGAAAGACCTTTGAACTTCAGGTCCATCGTCATTGTTCTCCAAATAAACAAAGGTTCTGTTTCAACTCACAGAAGGTCTCAATGGTCTGGCGCCATCTGATGGTGGTAGGGAGACTTTCTGACCCCAAGATTCAAGTGACCTCTGACCTCTCTAGCTGTGATCTTTGGAGAGTCTTTATCCAGTCCAAACGTCCTCCTTAGTGTGTGGGGTCAGTTTGCAGACATGTCCTCTTCCATGATGATGTCTAACATCTCCAGTCTCTTTAAACTTCTTCATTATTCCTCCTCATTGCTGTGTTCTCTGGTCTTCATCATGGTGAAGAACCTCAGAGAGAATCAGGCCTGTGTCACCTCATATTTATACCCCAGTCAAACAGGAAGTACCTGTTCACCACTACAGAGTTCCTGCTCACACAGGTGAAGGTAGAAATATAAAACAGTAGAGGAGATATTCTTCAGGGACCTTTAATCTCATTTTCCTAGACATGATTTAGAGAAAGATATTTGTTTCATGTTAAAAAGTTTTTTTGTTTTTTTTTTACATTTAGTTCCTCCAGTTAAAGGTTTGATTTTTTGTGAATAATTTGCATTAAAGGTAAAGACCAAAAAGTTTGTTTCTCATTTTTTAAAGGTTCCAGGAGGAAATAGTTTCGGTCTTCATCGACAAGAACGACAGAAAAGTTCTGACGCCTGCAGATGAAAAGACGTTTAATTATCTCAGGCTGAGGAACCAGAACTGGGACCACATCAGGAACAGGTCAGCTCGGTAACCGCCCTCTCGGCCCGGGATCATCGGGAGGTTCTAGAGAAAGTTCTGCATGCAAACCCAAAACAAAATAAAGCGACTCATGTAAGTCTGTAAATGATTTATTCTGCTGCGGGATATAAAGCAGAACCACATTCACAACGGAAGAGAAACACGGCCTCCACAAACAAACACGGTTTAAAGGTCAAACAAACACTTTTTTATATTTTAAGGAGAAAACAAATAAACATTTTTGTTTACCTTCGGCGTAACGGCGACCATCACCACGGTTACAGAAGCGCAGGATTCAAAGAAAAAAATAAAAAAAATATTATCGACGGGTCACATGACCCACCTCCCGATGACGTCATTTTACAGCCTACCGATCACGTGACCTTCGGGTCAGACTCATCATCGCTACCAGAGGTCAAAACCCCAAACCCAAACCTACGTCTAAGCGGGACAAAGCTTCACGTTTACAGGATAGAAAGGAAGACGGAGCGCGTGCGGGAACATCTACGGAGGTTAGAACGTACGACGGCCGTCCGGCGTCTAGAGACTGTCGTAGTCCTTCTTGTCCTTCTTGCCCTCCCCCTCCAGGCTGTCCGTCCCGTCGCTGTTGTCGCGGCGGCGTTTGCGGCTGTTACGGACGTTGAAGCGGGGGTTCATCTGCGGCAGCGGGTCCATGCCCAGAACTTTGTGGATCTGACGGAAAGCGAGGAGCCGAAGAGCGAACTGAAGGAAACAGGATAAAGACTTCAGAACCGGTCCAGAACCGACCCGAAGGACAAGATCACGTGAAGGTCTACCTGAGCGCTGGAGGTGATGTCCTCTCTCTGCTGCTCTCCCATTGGTCCCAGAGTATCCATCGGTTTCTTCTCACAGGGGTCCATCAGTCCAGGTCCGCCTGCCACAGGAAGCAGAACCACATTGTATTTGTGTTAGCAAGAGAGCCTTGGCAGTCCGTTTAAGTCCGGAGCAGTTCTACGTCGGTCCAGAGGTTTACATCGGAGCTGATTACATATTTGGAACCTCTGAACACATGGTGGTTCTGGGTCCTGCGACATTACAGACTGGATCTTTAGGGAGGACTGAACCGGGTCTGCAACGTAGACCGGAACATGAGGGTGACCTGAACTGGGTCCTGCTACATAACAGACTGGATCTTTAGGGAGGACTGAACCGGGTCTGCGACGTAGACTGGAACATGAGTGAGACCCGAACCGGGTCCTGCTACATAACAGACAGTGTACTGACCGTCTACAGACCCGCTGAGTCCAGTAGAACATATTTCAGGAGATGAGATCCAAACTTACCGTGGAGTAAAATCCCTGACGAGATACATTCAAAGATGCGCCTGAGAGCGTCTCCTGGACTGAGCGGCGCCGACGCGCTGCTGATGGCCTTCTCCACCAGCAGCTCCATGGCCTGAAGAAGAAGAAGAAGAAGAAGAAGAAGGAAGATCTCCATCAGTCAGAGAACACGCAACATGAGGAGAGGTGAGTCCAAAAGTTCCAACTGAAGTACTTTTGAACGGGAGTATTTCCTTCATTATTCTCAATGTTTATTTATTTCTGAGTGAAACCGGCCCGGTTCTAGTCCCGTGTTTATTTCTCTCTCTCTTGTGGAGGCATCTCCTCTGGCTGACATTTATCTTCTCAGCTGAACTATGTTTGATCTTCACGTCCGGCAGTCGTTCTTGAGTTCATCTCTGACTTAATCTGATTTCTACCGACAGTAGAAGTACGTCGGTTCTGACTCCACAAAGCAACGACTCCAACAATCATTATTTCACTGGTGCTGAAATAATCAAACCCACATGATTTAGCATCCAAACATCTGTGGACCCGATTCTGTGAGATTTCAGGGCAGTAGATCTCAGCCAGGACGTAACAGAGAACAGGAAGTGATCTGGACTTTTATAGGAGGTTGTGGACCACGGATCTGAAGTCAGCCGATACTGGAATATTTGGTGACCAGTCTAGGAACCACTAAGGTCTCGGTCATGAGTGGACGGCCCACTCCGAGTTAACGGTCATGAGTGGACGGCCCGATCCGAGTTAACGGTCATGAGTGGACGGCCCGATCCGGGTTAACAGTCATGAGTGGACGGCCCGCTTTGAGTCAAAGGTCATGAGTGGACGGCCCGCTTTGAGTCAAAGGTCATGAGTGGACGGCCCGATCCGGGTTAACGGTCATGAGTGGACGGCCCGCTTTGAGTCAAAGATCATGAGTGGACGGCCCGATCCGAGTCAACGGTCATGAGTGGACGGCCCGATCCGAGTCAACGGTCATGAGTGGACGGCCCGATCCGAGTCAACGGTCATGAGTGGACGGCCCGATCCGAGTTAACGGTCATGAGTGGACGGCCAATTTTGAGTTAACGGTCATGAGTGGACGGCCAATTTTGAGTTAACGGTCATGAGTGGACGGCCCGATCCGAGTTAACAGTCATGAGTGGACGGCCCGCTTTGAGTTAACGGTCATGAGTGGACCCCCGATGTCACAGAGAACCTTCAGACGTTGGGTACTTACCCATGCTGGGAAGGAAGACCAGATGGGAACTCTCTGGCAGAGGTCCCTCAGGATCCGGATGATGATGACACAGGACTGCAGTCCATTGGCTCTAGCCTTTGGATGGGTTAGGGTTAGTTAGGGTTATGCAGTGACCGACAGAGACCAGAGATGGAACCAAACAGATGGATCAGTTCTGCCATAGAGGTCCAAACACTACTGAGCATCATGGAAGCTGGAGTTTCAGGTGTGTATGAGTTTAAAATCAGCTGCCATTCCCAGTAGTCTTGTGCCTCACAGTTAGTAGGAGCTCAGAGTTTGCAAGATGCACAAGAAAGGAGGTCTTTTCTTGCCATCTTCTAAACTCTGAGCCCAGGTTTCTGCAGGTCTCTCACAACCAGGAGAACACCTGAGGAGCACGTAGGGACTGACAGAGACAAGGATCTGGGATTCTGCTGAGGCAGCAAAAAATACTCAAGATTCCTTCTTCTCTCTCAATCCCCGCTCTACCAAATATAGAGAATAAAACGGTACAAACGCTCAACATGAAACTTCTCACGGCACGAATCTGTGCTCGTTAACGTGCAGCCTTATGGAATCACATGGAGATACGGGATTGGAGAATTTTACAGGAAATACAAGGATGCCCGGTCTTCAGAGAGTTTTTTTTCTTCTTTTTTTCCTTCTTTTACACATGATAGCTGTAGTTGATTTATGAGAAACAATCGGATCTTTGTGGGAATCGGTGGCATCCTTGAATATGTTTGGCTTAAAATCGTAGTTTTACTCATTCAAATGAAAACCAAATGTGTCAAACACAAATAAATGAATCAACAAATGAATAATGCATCTCATAAGGCTACAAGAAGGAAGAAAATGATGTTCCAACCTGGAACCACTTAGCGTGGCGCAGAGCAGCCAGAGCGTCAAGGCATTTTTGCCTGTCCAAGACGTCCGCTGGGTCTTTCACCAAACCCGAGGTTACATCTAAAAATGGATTCCAAGGGTCAAAATGGAGATGAGGAACGGGTGTTTGACCAGGTTAGCCAGGCTGACAGACAACAAACACATTGCCACACATACCAATGTTTGATTCCATGATAACTCACTGCTGAATCCTAAAACAGACAGACTGAGACAGTGTTAAGAGGAGGGGGCCGAGCCTACTGACTGACTCTAAAGAAACAACAACCTTCTACATCTCAGGGTTCGGGTTTCAGAGGAAGCAGATCCCATTTTATCAGGTGACCAGCTTTGAATGTTTGCTTGTTTCCATGGATACGGATTATTAGTGAGGAGGCAGCATGGCAGTAGTAGGTGTGGCAAAGTTTTTGGGATGTGAGAAAACCTTGGTCAAAAATCCTTCCGGAGCTGTTGGGCCCGACTAAACCTCTGATGGACTGGATTTACTACAGATATCAGGAGGAGGAAGCGATGGTGCTGAAGAAGAGAAGATCTACCAGCAAACAGAAGGGGTTAGGATCACTGCATGCATAGCTAACATCAGCTTATTGGCTCAGACCCTAACCATCATGGTGACCGTAGCCTTCACACCCAAACGTGTCACAATACTCCCCTCAGAATCATCTCACCAGAATCATCTCATCAGATTCAGACACAAGAGTTCTGGTGGTTGGACTTGCTATAACCCAATGGAGGCGTCTGAATCTAGTCTCTTTCTGAGGGAACTCAGGGGAGCACCTCAGAACAGGATCTGTTCACCAGTGCACACAAACATTTGTTTCCTGTGGGGAAAGAACTTCCACGTCCTTCACTTCTAGATTTGACTGGTTTCTTTTAGGGCTGGGCGACTCTGGCTACAACGAGAATCAGGATTTGTTTTAAATTTTAACTTAGAATGGAGATCACGATTCTCTCTGCTATCTACGGAACAATTCAGTCTGCATCGTGTCTGGACAGGAGAAAAAACAAACTACAACTACAAATCAAAAAGCTCCCTGCACTTAAGGGTAAACTTCGGCAACTACTCCAAATAGAGAGAGCGATAGGGAGAGAGAGAGTTGAGTAGCATTCATGAAACAGCGGAGAAATAAAGTGGTAAGTGACCTGCAGGAGTTTAGGAGTGATGAGAAAAGACTTCACCCGTTTCTGCTTGTGTTACGTAAAGTTAGCTCTATGGAATTCTACGCTAGATTAGCTCTGGCTAGGCTAAGCGAGCTAGCGTCCGGACCAACTCTGAAACAGAGTTATTCTTTCTAACAGCCAGAATAAATCCACAGCCTTACTTCTGAGTGTCAACAAGAAAAGCAACTCTGACAGGATGGAGGGTTTTCAGGACGCTCTCACGGCGACACAATACCCATAAGGCCACCCTCTTAAAAATGGCTCATCGCTTTGCTGCGGCTGATGTTATGAATGAAAATGCTTCAGAATCGCCGTACTTCAAAAACGAGATCGCAGATACGTCTGAATCCAGACCGGCATCTTTTTCCGACTAATCGCCCAGCCCTAGTTTGGTTCCAATGAGACGCACAGAAGGTCCTCCTGTCTGCTCGTCGCCTGCTCTCTGAGTAAATTTGGACGGGAGATGCGTGAAGACCTCTAGGACTAATGGACCCATCTGAACACAGGAAACAAAAGAGAATCTGACCTGGGAAGAACTGGACTGAACACAATGCAGACACTGATCATGCTTTCTCAGAGGATAAAGAGGAGTTACAGAGCAGAAGCCTCAGAGCAACACTGCTGGCACTTTTACCCTCTACTGCTGACTGACTGGTTCTCTCATTCCACCCAACACTGAGGGACACCTGAGCTACCGCTATCGGGTCTGAGGAGCCTTCCTGGTTCTGAGGTTGGACTGAGAGGTGGGGGAGGTTCTACTGAGTGCCAGCAGGACGGTGCTCTTCAGGGGTCGAACAGACTCAAACTGGATTCAGAGACAAGAGAAGAGGAGTGACAGCAAAGACTGATGATGACCCAACCTCCGTCTCCACCCGTTTCCTCTCGGATGACCGGTGAGGTAAGCGTGATCGTCACGGTCATCTTTGGCTCCGAACCCGACACCAGGATGATGGCGGCCTCCTGGGCCGATCCCTTCACCTCGTACTTCTCGGGTGTCACCACCTGGATGGTGGAAAGAACATCCCATTTATTATCTGGTGGTACAACTAGTAGACGGTACTGATCAGCGCTCGGGGTGACCCGGAGGAATTACCAACCAGCTTGAGGTCAAAGGTCAGCTCAAATGGATTCTCTTTTTCAATGGGAAAAAAACAGGTTCTGGTCGTCCTGGAGGAACGTTTCAAAACCAGAGTAACCCAGTTTGATGGTTCTGGTTCTTTAAGTTGGATTAAGTTTTTTTCTATCAATAGATAAAAGGGGTGTGGCTGCAAACAGCAACAGGTATCACCATAGTCAGTACAACAATACACCAATCAGCCATAACAGTACAACAGCTGACACGGGAAACCAGAATAACAGTGATCACCTGGTTACCATGGTTACCCGTCAGTGTGTGCAATATATTACCTTGTTAGCTGTCAGTGGGTGGGATATATTACCTTGTTAGCTGTCAGTGGGTGGGATATATTACCTGGTTAGCTGTCAGTGGGTGGGACATGAAATGTTATGGCTGCTGGGTGTTCATTACGAACATAACAGGTGAGTTGAGCGCTGGCCGTTTACTACATACGTCTTTACCTCCTACACACAAATGTAACGTCCAACAAGTAACTTCTCCCCGTTTATATTTTAAAATGTAAAATATACGTTTGTAATAACTCCAATTAAATTTGGATCCTCTTCGGGACATTTGGACTCATAGCTGGTGAGATGTTATGGGATATGTACTGTGAGCTGTTTGGGGAGGTGTTCCACGATGCGTGTCAGGAGACTCTTGGTGGGCTTCTCAGAGCAGAGTAGGACCAGGTTGACGGTCTTGTCTCCACGAAGCAGCAAGCCTTTGGCCAGGACTCCGACCCGCATCACTCCCTTCAGGGCCCTGCGAGGAGAACGTCGCGAGAGACGGGGACACTGGTCAGATACTGGATGTTCTGTTGCTGAGGGAGAATCAGATCGATCTGTTTCTAACATCCTGGTCTGTTACGTGAAGATGAACATTTTCTCTGCGGAAACATCAACTGCACTTTGTGACTGTAGAACTGGTCCCAGCCTCCCTGATGTGACGTGTTTCTGATAGGTATGACCTCACATATCCCACCTGTCTCTGGGCGGCTCTTTCTTCTCCGGGTCTTCTTCCGGGGTCTGGTCCTGGTCTGTGATGATGTCCGACACCAGCTTGAGGGCGCGCTCTGTGATGGATACTATCTTCTGGATGGACTGGAGCTCATCCTCTGACGGGTAGATGGTGGCGTGCTTCGTCATGACGTAGCGGTCGTCCGAGGAATCGGGCCGACGTGGAGGCTGCATCGAGCAGACGGGGTTCAGAAAGGTCAGTTGAAGATCAATCAAGGGCCACCTGATTCACTGATCCACACATCAAACGGGATTACCATGGGACCCTGAGGCGGCATGCCAGGCATGCCAGGTCGGACTCCCAGAAGTCCAGGAGGTCCCTGTGCATACCCTCCGTCTGGTAGGCGGCGTCGCTCGTCCCAGTGGTGCTGCTCCTCCTCCATCCGTCTCCAGTACATGTCCTCCTCATAGCGCCTGGAACATACATAACAGCCAGGTTAAAGCTTGATCTATATCTGAATCAGGATGCTCCTCCTGCAGGAGCAGGATACTCCTCCTGCAGGAGCAGGATGCTCCTCCTGCAGGAGCAGGATGCTCCTCTATTTCCCTTGATGCAAAGAGTGGAAACTGGTGCCGCCTGCTGGATTATCTGGTAACGAGCAGATTTGATTCTCTGACTTCCTGAAGGTTCTCCCCTCATGAAGAGGTATTTCATCAGTGTCTGTGGAACGGAACGCCGTACGTCTGTCTCTGTGACCGACGTAACGAACGCAGAAACCTTCAACAATATTCATCATCTTGTCTGACGACCACAGCGACACACATGGCAGCTCGTGATGTAAGACGGAATCAGATGAAACATCTTCACAATTACCTCGTTAACATCTACTGATAAGACCAGGACCATACCTCATCTCCATTCTCCAGCGCTCCTCCTCCTCCCTCCTCCTCCAGTACTCCTCCTTCTGCATCTGTTTCCTCATCTTTTCCTCCTGAATCTTCCGGGCCCGGATGCTGGGCTTGACTTCCACCTGCAAATCCGGGTTCACCTTTTTCTGAAAGAGAAACAACCTGTGATCAGGCAGAGTGACAGAGTGGAGGGATAAGCTCCTCCTCCATGTGGCGACACTGGGTCTGCTAGATCTCAGGGTCTCAGCAGTCCATCCAACCCGAGTGAAGAGCTTCACGTCTGATTCCCTAATATGTTGCTCTGTGGTGCAGACACATTGAGACTAACCTTGTACTGCAGACGATGGCGGCGCCCTTTCAGGTGCATCTCCTTGGCGTTGGGATCGTTGAAGCTGCATTCACACAGCTTGCAGTGGAAGCGGATGACTTTGCCTTCATCGTTTCGGACCTGGAAAAGAGATCCCCATTTTTATCTATTTCTGCTAACAGGTGGAGGACGGCTCTACGGATGCACGTGCGGCGTTCACCTACTTCCTCCACATAGTCATGGCCGACCGGCTGGACGTCGCTCTGCAGAGCAGCGAGGGCCGAAGCGGACAGAGAGTCTGAAATGTCAGCCTTCGGGTCCTGAGCGCCTGAAGAGGGCGATACGGGTTTGGTAGCCTCCACTTTGCCCTCTGCTCTGGTCTCGTCCATCTTGACCGTGGTCTGCAGCTTATTTCCTCCTAGAATTCACAGATATAGGACCGGATCAGATCAGGCGTCCTGCAGGACTGACAGATTCTGTAAAAGGTTCTCTTTTACTCTTCAGGACAAAAATCAAAGAACATTTGTTTTTGTTTTTCTGGTGTTATGGTTGGTGTCGGGTTAACCTTTAATTTTTCAGGCTAACTTTTTTTCCTCAGCGTTGTCGTCTTCATAAGAGAATCATTAATCCGCTCTTGAATACGGCTATCTTATTTTAGGCCACGCCTCCTACTCCATCTACCTACCAACAAAATTGATCTTGGGCGCTGTGACCTTCTTCCCGACAGAGGCCATGCTGTTTGCAGACAGGCTGTTGCCCAGCGAGTTCTTGGCCCCTCCCACGGCACTGCTGACGATGTTGACAGGTTTCAGGCTGGAGCCCGAGGCGGAGGAGGCAGACGCACACAGAGAGCTGCTGGTACTGGAGCTGCTGAGGGTGGAGGCGGTGGTCTTGCTGGAGGCAGCGGTGGTGGAGGATGAGGTCTGGGTGACCATACTGGGCTCAGTGGAGGGGATGGGCTTACCCAGTTTGGTGTGAAGCTTCACCACCTGCAGAGAAGAAGAGCGTTTAGTCATACCGTAGACCCCGCCCCCTTTAGGTCTGACATGTGGACCATCCATGATCCAGAGGTCTATGTGTTGGTACTGTTATGATGTGGGTTATGATGTTATGGCTAATGAGTGTATGTTCTGAAATCTTGACAACAGCTGTCTGATTTAAAGACGCCGTACGTGAGGACCACCTCGTTTGAATACCACAGTAACAGTTGGCCCCACCTTTAGGCCCCTCCCTCTGGAGGCTCTGTGATGGAGCTGATTCCTACCTTCTGGTGCTTGGCCCCCCGGATGTGGGCGGCGTACGCGTCAGCGCCGGTGCAAGAAACATCACAGAGTTCACAACGCAGCTGGTTCTGAGCGCTGCGGGCTAAAGCCCCGCCTCCACTCCCGCTGCTGGTGCTGCTCTGGGACACTTTGAGCGCCGCCTCCTTCTTCTTGTGCTTCTGGCCCTCCAGGTGCTCCTTGTAGGTCTTCCAGTGTCGGAGGGAGATAGTGGAGTCAGTGCCACTGGGCGACGACAGCGTGTTAATTATTATGGGATGTAGGGAACTCACCTGTGGGCCAGCGCAGCTGATTTTACACACGTCACAGTAGTGGATCTGGGGGGGCTTGGGGGGCTGCTTGGGACGAAGCTGCTTGCTCTGGAAGGGAGGTTTCTTCGCAAAGGTGTTTCCTGTCCATGCCGCCGTCGCTGCCACGGCGGCCGCCGCCTGCTTCTGCTGCTGCTGTTGTTGCTGTTGCTGCTGCTGCTGCTGGTAGTAGTTGGAGGCAGCTGAGTAAACCGCTGCCTCGTAGCCCGAGTAGGAGGGTCCTGTGACGGGAGAACCAAACGACCCGCTCAGTGCTCTGCTACTTCTCACATCAGGAGCTCAACTGCAGCCGTTACCGTGGTTACCAGACTTAACCAGATGGTCTGGTCCACTAAACCCCTCAGTCCCGAAACACTCCTACAGGACCCCCCCTTCAGCATGACGGTGGTGGCAGATGTTCAACTACACCGTCTTATCTAACATTCATTACTATAAAACTCCAACACTGGACCAAATGACTGTTTGGATTAACGCGTCCACACAGATGATGGCCCCCGTGCTGCATTGAGCCCATTGTGGCGAAGGGCGGGGCTTACCGGAGTAGGTGACAGCGTTGGTGCTGTAGGTGGGGCTCTGGGAGTAGGAGGGGACAACTGAGGCGGCGGCGGCCACAGGCTGGACAGTGGAGGTCACCGGGTAGATGGAGAAGGTGGAAGAGGCGGGATTTGGGGCCGCCGGCTTTATGACAGTCACCTGTCGGGTCTGCTGGGTCTGGGTGTAGGACGTCACCCCCTGGCTGTATCCGGCTTTAGGGGCTAGAACACACACGCACCTGTTAGAGGCACCTGCTGCATCAGAGGGATATTCTAGAAAGCCAGTCTAGTGTAAAATCTTGAGTTTGTTGAACCGGATATGAGGGTAACTCTAGGTTTGGTTCGGTTCCAAAAGGGAGCTAAGTTAAACTCTGATTCTGTTACCGCGGTAACGTCCTCTGTCAAGCTAACCTGCTGGCATGCAGAGTTTGCTCCTGACTCCACACCCTTCTGAGTCTGAACCCATAGCAGCAATTAATTGGACTCCACAGTCGTCTGTCTCTCCGGGTCGGCCCTTTGATGAACTGACGACTCGTCCAGGGTTAACCCTGCCTTTCGCCCATCGTCAGGTGGGATAGGCTCCAGCCCCAGCGATACACAACAGAATAACTGGTTATGGATAATGAATGAATGAATATTCATACACACGGGTCCAGTGTGTTAAATTTAGGGGGCATCTCTTTAAATAAATGGAAAATCATTTTCCATAACTATGTTTTTTTGTGTGTACTTTCAGTTGAAGGTAAAACTTTTTTTTAAATGTTTGTTTAGAAAAAAAAATCCCTTTTCATCTCAATGGAGCGGCCGTACATGGCGGTATGGCGGCCGCCATGTTGGTACAGATGTCTGGAGGGGGATTTCGCGTTTTGAGTTGTTACTGTGTTTTAACAAACGGAGGATCAAACTTATTATTGAGTACAACTCAACCAAAGAAGCTCCAAAACCTCGCCGTCAAAGCAGACACAAAGCCTCGCGAAATCTCCGTCCCGTTCAGTGGAGGAACTGAACGGGACGAGCCTTCAATCCTCATTTCCTCTGCAGTGGTGCTCTGGGTCGCCTTAGTAACCATAGCACCAAGTCCCCCTCAGCTGTTCTGGGTACGAATACTCTGGGTTCCTTCTCAGGATTTATTAAACCTGCTTTCTGGAATACCCCCATGGGCACCATAGATGAAAGTCACACACACACACACACACACACACACACACACACACACACACACACCCACACACACACACACACTCATGAGGCTAGCCGGGCCTGAAAGCGTCACGTACCTGTCTGGTAGTAGGACTCAGCCACGCTGGGCTGAGGCTGTGCAGCAGCGACGGCCGCCGTGGCGGTGGGCTGCTGGTAGTACTGCTTGCTGTCGTACGACACCGCTGTAGCCGTTGACCTCACGTAGGAGTACGAGTCCTGCAACAAGAAGACAGGATGTTCAAGGTTAGAGGCTCCTGACTCAGTTCTAAAAGGCTTGGGACCCGGGTCAGACGATTGTTAATATAATGAAAACAGCTCCTCCAACTTCTGGTTTACCTGGTAGTTCTGGGACGTGACTGGCGGCGGAGGAGGCGGTACTTCCGGCTGGCGCTGAGCGTAGCCGTAGTCCGTGGCAGCGTGTGTCGGCTGGTATCCGCCGTACGCTGCAGCAGTCGCCGCCGACACGGCGACCGGCGCAGGCCTGGCGACCGCCACAGTGGCTGCAGTGGGAGCGTAGGCCGCCGCCACAGTGTGCGCCGCCACCGGTGCTTGGTGAACCGTGTAGCTGGCCACTGTGGTGGGATGGGTGTAAGCGACCCCGGCCGTTGGCTGCTGACTGGAGGAAACAAGGACAGGTGGAGGTTAGACGCCGGTTCATGGTGTGAAACGCTCAGATCCAGACTGATGGTCCCGCAATGAGGACCATCAGAGTCAGAACCATCCAGCAAATATTGAATTGAGGAATATTCATTGCCTTGGGTGTGTGTGTTTGTTTTTTTTAGCATTATCATATCTTCTGTTTGATGAGTTGAACATCATAAAGGTAGTTGATGCAACAAAACGTGACATTATTTATGTCCATGGTAAATTATTAATTTTATTGTTGGAATAAATCCTGGAGCATCTTGATCTCAGTTCCAATTGGTCATTTTAAATTTAATATAATGGGTATTTGTTTTGTTTTTTAGATTATGATATATATTTACATTTATAATCTATGATTATTATTCCTTATATTTTATTATTTTTGGAAACATTTTATTTTCAACAGGTCATGATATATAATTGCACATAAACTACAAATAAATTAGATTATAAGTAAATATTTAAATTATTATAATTTATTTCTAGTCTGAATAAGGGGGTCCCGGCTTTGACCCGGGTTACTCCGGTGTGAAGCGGAGGATGATGGCCGTCCCCCTCCTTCCCGCACCCAGTCTTAACAAAGACCATCCAACCGGTGATGCCCCAGGACCGCAGCCCGATCTAAAAGCTGAGGTCCTACCGGTGCAGCAGATCGGAAGGTCAGCTCGCAGACCCGGATCACTGACCTGTACTGGGCCGCTCCGTGCGGGAATCCGAAGTAGTTCCCGGTAGCCATTTTGGCATCTTCACCGAGCCGGCTGGGCACTGCGGAGGACAGACAGAAAAACTGAATCAACCGACCAGAACCGACACTACTGTCACCGTCAGAACCGTCAATACACGGTTATGACACTAAAGCAGTGCTTAGAAGGGGGTTTGAGTAGGTTAGGCATTTAATAGGACTCACCATAGGTGAAGGAGACCACAGGACAGATGGGAATCATTGGTTTCTTTTTGCTGCTCAACTGAATCTCCGCCCTCTAAATGACGTCAACAGGAAGAAACGTCACTGCGGCATGCGCAATAAGAACGGACCATGTGATGTTTAACGACTTCACCAAAGCAAACAGTAAAACTAAAACTAAAACGATATTTCTAAAAAAAGTGAATTTCTAATACTAATCTTAATTTAGTCCTGTGGCGTA
The DNA here is from genome assembly GCA_009660295.1 of Lophius piscatorius. Classification (NCBI taxonomy): domain Eukaryota; kingdom Metazoa; phylum Chordata; class Actinopteri; order Lophiiformes; family Lophiidae; genus Lophius; species Lophius piscatorius. The sequence continues at coordinate 10,771 of VRLP01005488.1, read as the reverse complement.
AACGGGTTTATTTTGTTGTTTGTTCACGTGATTAACTCCCACAGAGGGTCGTGAAGCAAGCGTTCCCTGACAGCAGGTGGCGGCAGAGAGTAAAATGCTGTTTTATTGTCTGACAGACAAAGAAGAAGGTCGTATGGTCTCCGGAAACGGAAGAAGGGAGAATTGTGTTGTCCTTCGTTACCAAACGGAGACTCTGCGGACAAAACCGGAGAATGAGCAACTTCCGGAGCCTACTCAGCGCCTCTGCGCTGGTCGGTGTGACGGTGGTCGGCTGCGGATTGTGGTCTCTGATTGTTCCGGGAGAGGAAGGGCAGAGAGAGATCCTCAGGGTAATATCAGTTCGGCTCCTTCTGGCCCAGATTTATCTCTGAAGAATTTGATTAGTCGGGAGTTCGGTTCATGCGCGTCACACGCTTGTCTGTTTACAAAGAACTTTACTGACCGGAAACCGAAGCCAGTCAGAAAGGACTACAAATCCCAGAATCCCTAGAGACTGATCTTGATGAACACTAACATCGGGATCTAACCTCAGGATCAGATTCTCCCATTAGCATCAGGATCTAACCCCAGGATCAGATTCTAACATTAGCATCAGGATCTAACCCCAGCACAAGATTCTAACATTAGCACCAGGATCTAACCCCAGGATCAGATTCTAACATTAGCATCAGGATCTAACCCCAGGATCAGATTCTAACATTAGCATCAGGATCTAACCCCAGCACAAGATTCTACCATTAGCATCAGGATCTAACCCCAGGATCAGATTCTCCCATTAGCATCAGGATCTCACCCCAGGATCAGATTCTCCCATTAGCATCAGGATCTAACCCCAGTATCAGATTCTAACATTAGCATCAGGATCTATTTGCTAGATTGACATGCCCAACCTGAGTCAAATATGTTTGTGGTTTTTCTTTTCACCAGAACCTGCCTGAATCCAACCCGGTGCGGAGGGAAGAGACCAGGAAGAGGAACGCTCTGGTGATGCAGGCAATCAAGGACGCCGCTGAAACCGATGAGAATCTTATTAGAGGATTTAATCCACCCAGGAATTAGATAGGCCATGATGGCTCTGCTCTTTCTCTGCGACAATGGACATTATATTTATGGTGACGTGGTTATCGCCAACGTCTTCAATCTATTGGTGGATATAAAAGTGTATTAAAACTGCTTGTGTTTTTCCGTGAACTTAAAGAAGATTGTTCTGGCCTCGTTTTTAAAAAGTCTGGTGATATTTAGCTCTGCCCTGTTTTCACCTGTGTGCACAAACTCAGGGACAAACGGGTCACTGAATGCTGTGAGGGGGCGGAGCCAAGAACAAACACTTCTGATCCTAGAGCTACAAGTTAAAGGAATTGTTTAAGATAGTTAAACCTCTCAGGAAGTAATCCATAAATCAGGATGTGACAGATGTTTACATGGTGGAGCAGATCCAAATCCTTCACCTCTGCTGGATCTCAGAGGGTTTCCAGGAATTAGGTTTAACAGAGTTGTGGTTCCAGAAAAAAAAAAGTGTTCAATCAACTCAGAGTTTGCTAATCCTGAGTTAAACCTGTGACATGTGATCATCAGTACATTTTGGATACTACCAGTCACCACGGCAACCAGTGAAACAATATGGTCTCCATCCTGTTGATTCTGTCAGGAGTGGATATTTATAAAACAAGATGAACACAGACGGAAATTTATTCCTGAGTAAATGTTTATACATGTTTGACCTTTGACCTCCTGGTGATTGTAAGAGGTGGAAGAAGATGTTGGAATGTTGGTAAACAGAGCTATATCCTGATTTATTTTAACATATGGGCACTAATCGTACGTGAAGTACACCCAGACCTCGCTTGAGGATTTCTATTCGCTGACAAACTGGCTTTCTGGAATAAACTCCGCCCACCTTGAATCGGGATCTGCTCGCCTCGTTAGGGGCATCTTTCAGTATAAAGTATAAAGACTGACTCAATAAAACGTGCTGGAAACACGCAACTACCAGCACACTGATCAGCCATAACATTATCACCACCTTTTATTGCGTAGCTCTTTTTAACGTCACCGTGTGGCCCGACTCCTTTGTACCAGAACCAGCATTACATTTTTTATTTCCAGTATTTAGTTCTCAAGTAAATCTCAGAGGCATCAGACATCACGGCCTAGGCTTCACTCCCCACCCTGGCGGTCCTTCCTGAGTCCACTTTGGTAGGTTCTTTGAGATACACGTTTGGCCTTTGTTGTCTGCCCGTCGTCCAAGTCAGTGTTGGACACAGGAAGTACTTCGTTACAGGTCTTGATGGCAACACAGAGATTAAAATATACTTCAATCATTCCGACTTAGGACCCCCATGGGTCTGAAGGATTTTGTACCCGACTATAGACCCGGGTCTTTGGAGTCAATAAACAACAGACACATAATCACCATGGAAACATTTACTGGTAACAGAATTAGATGAATTAAAATACTACACACATGTATTTCCCAGAATGCCACACGGTAAAGAGAAAAGAGATGGTCACAGTTTGAGACAGATCCACACCGGGAGATGATTGGTTCTGGCAGGAGGAGACAGTAAAGATCCTTCTCCCAGTTTGTCCCGCCTACTTCCTGTTGTGACTTGTAAGCTTTTGGATGGAGGTCATCATGCAGGAGTCAGGGTGGAGGAGGACTCCAACCACCGAACCCACAAGAGTCCATTTCAGATGTCAGCGTATTAGGAGAATGAACTCCTGACCTCGGACCTGTCCATATGACCTCATCACTGCAGACAGACATGCAGGGAGGAAACCTGTGGCGTTTTCCCGACACCTGTTCAGCTTTTTCCACGGATAAAGTTTGACATCAGGAATGAGAAGATGTTTAAACAACAGGGCGAAGGACGTCACACCCATCGGGACAGCGTCTCCCGATGAGACGATGTTACCCGTTGGGGACAGCATCACCCGATGAGAAAGTGTCACCCATCTTGGACAGCGTCACCCATCTGGGCAAGCGTCACCCATCTGGGACAGCGTCACCCGATGAGACAATGTCGCCCAATGAGACAATGTCGCCCAATGAGACAATGTCGCCCTCTAGGAAAGCATCACCAGTCAGGACAGTTGGGGACTGCGTGACCTGTCGGGGACACCGCCACCCCTTGGGGACAGCGTCAGGTGGCTGGTGACTAATTTCTCCAGCGTGGTGCTGCTCAAACATCAGTCATCATCAGTCGCCACATCAGGTGATGTCATCATCACCTCAGATCCACGGAGGGGGACAAGAAGAAGAGATGATCCAGAAGTCGACTCCACAGCTGCTGCATCAGGATAATGCATGTGGCCTTCAGGTGTAACTGAGCATTAGAGGTCAGTCTGTAAACACCTGCGATCCGGTCTGAGGGTTCTGCTCATCTCCTAAGCACGAGCAGAACCAGGAAGGCACGTGGACCACCAATGGGCCTAGAGCAATCTCTCCTCGTTATGCTCCCCCAACCTGTTCCGGATCCTCTACACCTGTTCCGGATCCTCTACACCTGTTCCGGATCCTCTACACCTGTTCCGGATCCTCTACACCTGTTCCGGATCCTCTACACCTGTTTCTTACAACCTCACCTGTTCCAAACCCTCTCATTTGTTCCCTATTTCTCCATTTATTATTGATCTCCTCACCTGCTCCTCATCTCCTCACCTGCTCTGCATCTCCTCACCTGTTCCTCATCTCCTCATCCATTCTTTACGGCTGGTCTCTGGGCTTCAGACGCGGGGTGTCCTTCTAGTTCAGTCGATTGAAGCTAAAGCAGTCTTTGCATGTTGATCTAGAAACACACATTCTGAAAATCGCCGTGGTTCAACTCCTCTGTGGTCAGTAGAAGCGCTTGCGTCGGTTTTCCTTCCAGCGTCCGTAAACCAACACCCCCACCACTGCCAGCACGCCCAGGCCCAGGATGGAGAAGATGACTGTGAAGACCAAGTGGACTCCGCTCGCCTCTTCCTCCTCGATGACCACTGCAGAAAGAGGGAGAGGATGGCAGCGTTCACATGAGATGCTGTTAGAGGGGTTTCACTTTAAAAGGAGCAGTCCGCACATTTTGAACTCGGCTCAGACCGTACAGGATTTTTTTCTGGTCCTGGATAGAAACACTTTGGATGACATCACTGCAAACGATGATGTCATTATTGACGTCAAGTATAAGTATATGTAATAATTTTAAGAGCTTCAGAAACTAAATCTAAGACTTAAGGAGGATTAGCCGCCCCCTTGTCTCTGCTGTGAACGCCTGAGCATTATGACCACGCCCCTTTCACCGTCCCTCATATATATATATATATATATATATATATATATATATATATATATATATATATAAAAATGTTCTGATGACGTTTTCTAAACAGATTAAATGAGAGAGGAAGAACTACCTTTGAATTGGGTCATTTCAACGCTGGGAACGGAAACATCCTCCTCCTCCTCCTCCTCCTCACCAGCAGTACTCTCGACTGTCAGCTGGTACAGCTTCATGGAGACGATGTCGTGGTTGTCTACGTCAACACAAACACAAACACTTCTTTAGGCAGTTCGGAGGGAAAGCTTGTTTACGTTCCGTTAATGACCGCTGGTGAATCTTTCATACCCGTCAGGTCTCCCGTGGCCGAAGAGGCGCCAAAAAAGTAGCCGGTTGGAAGACGCAGCCCGGTGACGTTGGCGCACTCTTTCCATTCCTGCTTCCCTTCAACGTCCACCATGAGCTGTGGGCCAACGGAGATCAGGATGGATCAGGCAGTTATCTTTCTTTGTGTTTGTTATTTCAGTTAGAACATTTTCTAAATTTATCAGCATCAGAATAAAACATGGAGGAGAGACGGAGAGGGTTACCATGGCAACAACCCTCAACATGTGATCACCTGTCAGCTTCTGACTGACCAGCACCTCTGACGTGACTGACCAGCACCTCTGGCGTGACTGACCAGCACCTCTGGCGTGACTGACCAGCACCTCTGGCGTGACTGACCAGCACCTCTGGCGTGACTGACCAGCACCTCTGAAGTGACTGACCAGAACCTCTGAAGTGACTGGTTTGGTTCTGTAAAATCCTCACTTAAAATCTGCATTCATGTTGTTTTATGTTCAATTTAGTATACCGACAGCGATCGGAGAAACCCGACAGATTCTAATGAGTACGGCAGCAGACCCAGCCCGGTGGGAGGGTTTCGTACCGTCAGTCTGTTTCTGGTGTACCGGAGCAGCAGGAAGGAGTCATAGATCGTGTTTCGAGCCATAGCTGCGCACCCGCCGAGCTCAGTGGGCCGTCCATCTACATCGTGGTCATACGACAGAGTCCCGTTCCCCAGCATCACGGACACGTACGGGAAAGCCCTCTGTGAAGAAGACGCGGGAGTTAAACCCGGATCAGAACAGGTGACGAAAAACCGTCAGGTTACCGCGTTCATGTTCAGATGGCGGTTCTCACGTCATGCTTCTTGTCTGCGTTGGGGTACGTGTCCACGAATACCCCCAGTCCGATAAACTGGTTCATGTTTCCAAAAACAGGCCCTTTCAGAGGAGAGAGAGAGAGAGAGAGAGAGAGAGAGAGAGAGAGAGAGAGAGAGAGAGGTTCATCAGGAGAGAGGGAGGGAGAGAGACAGACAGAGACAGGACAATAATGACGACCTGTCCTCAACTGGAACTGGATAAAAAAAAACAGAAAACAGGATCATGTGACTAAACATGATAGAAACTTATGAGGTCATGTGACACAGGGCTGACCTTAAACAAAGCCACTCTGACCAATGTGTGCAACATGTGAGGGGTTCTTCCAAACCCGGTCGGGGGAGTTCCATCAGTTTTTCTTCTTTAGATTAGTTGATTTACCGCCCTGACCCCTCTAGAGTAATCCAGTCTGGACCTACTGATCTGACCCCTTCTAGAGTAATCCGGTCTAGACCTACCGATCTGACCCCTCCAGAGTAATTCTGGTCGGAACCTACCGTTCTGCATGCGATCTTTTGTCAGCCAGACAGCCAGTCCATCCCCGTTAAAGTTCTTCTTTCCCTTGCCTTGGATCTTAAAGTGGACCCTGAGCTCCCAGTCCTTTAAGTAGAGAGGCTGCAAAGGAATGAAGACCAGCAGATTACTCATCAGCCAGAGGAATTATGGGTAATCAAAGTAACAGCTTGTCTAACAGCGTGTCATGATTTCAGACGGACCTCACAGCTGACACTGAACATAGTCACTCATGCAGAGTCCAACAGGGTGAATTATGGGATTTCTGTTGAATGATGGACTTACAATCCGACTCCACACGGCTCCCTGCCGGCTCTGCAGGTCAGGGGTCAGTCTCACATGGTCAGGGGTCACCATCGCAGTTCCCATCAGATCCCATTGGGAGGAAGGAGAGAAGCTCAGGCCTGGAAAAACACATCGAATCAATTGAATAAATCCATCACCAAATCCCATCAAGAGTCGGACTCAGAGCTCAAACCTATCCGACAGAACAACAGGACCCAAAGTAGTTTCAGTGCCAGTAGTAGTTATTATGATGTCATGTTGCTATGTCATGTCGTAACGTCACCAAAATTAAAGAATCCCTAGGATTTGCCAAAGTCTTACTCGGGGTAAAACTTCATCCACCAAGGAGATTGATTGAAGGTACTTTCCAGAGACAGCAGGTCTACAAGAGTCTCTACTGAGAGCCAACCATTCAAGCAGAAAATGGAGACAGAGGAGGGAAGAAAAATGCCTTTAACAGACAGAAACCTCCAGCAGATCCTGACTCAAAGTAGGCGGAGCTCGGTCTTGATGGTTTAGGTTGAGAAAGAGAGAGCTTATGTCACCGAAGACTTCCTCAACCAGAGCCATGAGCCCACTGATGGAAACCAGAACCATGGGCCCACTGATGGTTCTGGTGTCCATGAGCCCACTGATGGACACCAGAACCATGAGCCCACTGATGGACACCAGAACCATGAGCCCACTGACGGTTGTTTTTGCTCGGTGTAATTACATTTTTAAAATGCTGTAGAATGAGCAATAAAGTTTTTTAAAAAACCTTAGAGGTATGTAAAGCATGTAAGACGATAGTGGCCCCGCCCCTTCCTTTCTAAGCTTCTTAAGACGTGCTGTCGGACTCAAAATAAATTGATTATTATTATCGGTCCCCCCCAATGATTTTAACCAGTTAGCAAAGCAAATAGCAGCGTCTAGTGGACCTGGTCTCCAGAGACTCAGAGGGGGGCACCGAGTCCAACTCTGAGCCCCCTCCCTCCATCCTGAACCACCACCAGGACTTTGGACTAAGGGCAGGCTGCTAGCTGCCGTTAGCTCCTGTAACACTCACCCCGGTACGGCTTCACTAGAGAGTACTCCTGCTTCAGGAAGTCCTCCATGAAGTCCGGGTCCTGTCCCTCCGCCAGAGACCGGCTCATCAGACACGCACTCCCCAACAGACACGCCAACAAACGGACGCGTAAAAACCCAAACATCGGAAAGACTAAGAACAAACTTTTAAAGCCTTCAACAGCAGCCATCTTTCCGCTTCCACTGGTCACGTGGTTCAAGCAAAGGGGGTAGCCGGAAATTACGTCACTTGCTGTAAATTTTCTTCAAAATAAAAGCGTACGTGCAGTGCCAAAATAAGAGAAAATAAAAGTAGCAAAGCGGCTGTTTGCTTTGCTACTTAATGATAAAATAATAATAATTTATTAATCTTTAATGAATTATTATCCATTGTTCAATATTATTATTATTATTATTATTATTATAATTATAAGCATTATTATCATGGCGATTCAGCATTCTTCAGAAGTGTTTGTATATCAGATATAAACATTGAGAAAAGGAAAAGGAAAAGAAACCTCTACGTGTGACTACTTCCTCTGTCTTAGAGAAGCAGTGCACTTCTTTAATGTGTGTAATATGCTCAACATTTGTCATCATGGTTAAACCTCTTCTGTATGACAGTTGCAAACAGGGTGCAGTACGCTACTGGTTATAATGTTCTGGAGTTTATTTTCCACCATAATCTTCGGTTTTTGCTTTTAGTATAACATTTTAATCTTTGATGCTTTAACACTGAAATGTTACAGCTGTGGGACAACTAAAGGAGGATCTTATCTTATCTTAACTTATCTCTTATCTTATACCTTGTCTTCTCACACAAACACACACACACACACACAACTACACACACACACACATCCCGGGAGAAATGGCAGTGATTCAGTCGGCTTGTGATGAAGACAAAGAGACAAACATGAAGGTGTTTATGATCCACTTGTGGCCCGGTTCCTGTTCTGGTTCTGGTCCCCTGAGGAGCATATCTTTCATTTACTCTGGGAAACCTTGAAACCTGAGGCACCAGTGTCTAGCACCTCCTTTGACACCCACGCACCACCATTTGTGTATCAGCGGTGGAGACCAGGACCATGAGTGAGCAGCGGTCTGCGGGGGCTGAAATTCTGCCGGCATATTGAGGGGGGCGTTAATGGGCCACACTGTGGGCAGTCACCTCCTGCTGTGGCAGACTATAAGACCCCCGAAGTCAGAAGATAGTTAAATATCCATTGGTCACAGTTGGATTCAGAGCTGGTCGTATTAAAGCACTGTCAGCACCTGTTCACAAAATGGTCACATGACCTATGACCTCCGCAGGATCTCTGACTGTGCTTTACATAAATACAGTATAGAATATAGATTACCCATACTGCTTTGCAACCAACCCCAGGACCCATCCCGGCTCAATGAAGCCTCTTCAGGCTGGACCTGATGAAAAACTAAGAGGAGACCCTTGGGTTGACCCATAACCCATCGGAGGACTACATATATCATCTAGGCTGGGAACACCTCGGGATTTCCCAGAATGAACTGGAGAGTGTTGCTGGGGAGAGGTTTGTCTGTAACACCCTTCTTCGCCAAAGCGAGCTGACCCTGGATGAAAAAAAGAAAGCAGTTGGTGCGACAGTAGATCTTCTGTGGAATCAGATAACACTGCCATCACTCCCCATGGCCATCAAGGACCCTGGTAGACCCTCCTTAGACCACAACAAACTTCAACATCAACAACAAACATCAAATGTCAACAAACTACATCAACGTCAAACATCAAACAACCAACATGGCCATCAAGGACCCTGATAGGACCTCCTTAGACCACTTAGGTAGGTTCTAACCACAGCAGCCCAGGAACACCTTACAAGGCCCGCAGTTCTTGTGAAGATCCAGTGGATCTAGTCCTCAAATCATCGCAATCTGGTCCTTGTCAAAATCTCTCAGATTCTCAAGCCCGTCCAATTGTACTGCTTCCAGTACCAGCATCTGGACTTAATGTTCATCTGCCTAATATACCCCACCCACTGACACACACACACACACACACACACATACACACACACACACACACACAAACACACACACACACGCACACAAACACACACACGCACACATACACACACACACACACACACAAACACACACACACACACGCACACACACGCACACACACACACACGACGTTTGATGTTTGTTGTTGATGTTTGTTGGTGACCTTTGATGTTTGTTGTTGACATTTGATGTTTGTTGTTGATGTTTGACGTTGATGTTTGTTGTTGATGTTTGACGTTGATGTTAGATGTTTTAAGTTGATGTTTGTTGTTGACGTTTGATGTTTGTTGTTGACGTCTGATGTTTGTTGTTGAAGTTTGTTGTTTGATGTTTGTTGTTGAAGTTTGTTGTTTGATGTTTGTTGGTGACGTTTGATGTTTGTTGTTGATGTCTGATGTTTGACGTTGATGTTTGTTGTTGACGTTTGACGTTGATGTTTGACGTTGATGTTTGTTGTTGACGTTTGATGTTTGTTGTTGACGTTTGATGTTTGTTGTTGAAGTTTGTTGTTTGATGTTTGTTGTTGACGTTTGATGTTTGTTGTTGTCGTTTGATCTTTGTTGTTGACGTTTGATGTTTGTTGTTGACGTTGACGTATGAGGTTTGACGTTGATGTTGGGTGAGGAGCATCAGCAGCAGGCTGGTTGATGGATGTTCTTCCTCCTGAGGAGCCCCCTGTGTGAAGGATGAGATAATGATCAGACCCTAATGCTTCTGCTGGCAGGACGTGCTTCCATTAATGAATGACCAATCGCTGCACAGCGTCTTTGTCCGCGTAAACGTTGAGAGCAGCAAACACCTCTGGACAGAAATAGTCACACGCCTCAGAGCAGCAGGTCTGACAGGAAGCTGCCAGCGCGGAGAAATATGGAGGCTCCTCGTCTCAGACGCGTTTTAATGGTCTTCGGCGCTTTGTGCTGACAACAAGGGAAGCACATCTTCCTAATTGAAATGCTCATTTCCTACCGATTTTCTGCTGAGGACGTGTCGGACGACTCACCTCACAAAGTAGGTCCATTTAGGAGGTGGTTTTGGTTCTGTCGTTATGATGAAGACGATGATGCAGCCATTCTCCTGACCCCACAGATATCCATAGAAAACGCCCACGCTGGCTGCTGTGAGATGTAGTTTTTTTTCTGCATGTAGACTAACACTTCTTCCAAATATTGACCTCCTCACTGCCTCCATGAAAAGATACTCTACTCCACTATTAACTGAACTAACCCAGAAATATATCCCACCTGCTGACAGATAACCATGGTAACCAGGTAATATAGTCCACCCACTGACAGGTTACCATGGTAACCAGGTAATATAGTCCACCCACTGACAGGTAACCATGGTAACCAGGTAATATATCCCACCCACTGACAGGTAACCATGGTAACCAGGTAATATATCCCACCCACTGACAGGTAACCA
>VRLP01005487.1:0-36394 GCA_009660295.1 Lophius piscatorius | reverse complement strand
ACTGACACATTTAAAAAAGGACTTAAAACTTTCCTTTTTAGCAGAACCTATAACTTTAATTAACATTGCTGCTTTTTGGTCAGGCTTTTATATAGTTATTATTCTTATTATTATTCTTATTCTTATTATTTTTTTTTATTGATAATTTTATCTGCTTTTGCTTTGTAGCACTTTGAGATTTGATCCAAATGTAAAGTGCATTATAAATTAAATGTATTATTATTATTATTAAATGTCTTTGAATAAAGGAGAAAGTACAATGCCTCCTCTAAGCAGAGGATGTAAAAGATTGGTGTTGTTTCAGGATATTTTGTCGTTTAAAAAGCTGCTCAACAAAAACACTATTGAGTTACATGTGACGCCTCGTTAGCTTGCGTAACGATGACATGCTAACCAAAATAAAACACTGGAGTGGAAGTGTTACGCTTCCTTTGTTTAGTTCAGTGTAAATAAACCCCGTTTAGAGTTTGTTACTTTTACAGATGTGTCTACACTGTCACTGTAATGAAGTCAAAATTGTCCAAGACAACACGTCTTTGCTCAGAAAATAACCTGAGATTATTAGAGATAACTATGGGCTTTGTTTAAAAAAATAAAAATAAAATCTTGTTCGTTAAATCCAGCCAACATCACTAAAGTTTGCCATGTAGCGAAAGTTAAGCGGCGATTGCTATAGTTGGTTAAGGTCGGCTATTATTGCTTGAGTTGGCTTAGTTCATAACGGTACACAGTAGTTTGATAATTTCACGTTTTATAGCTAAAGTTGGTCAATTTCCTCTATCATCAGTCATAGCTAACATTTGCACATCAGCGTCGGATTCTGTTCTTGTTTGTGGAGAGTCTAACCCCTGATGAAAACGTGAGGTCGATTGCCGGGATTTTTTCACGGTTTTGGACGATATAAGCAGGCAATTTTACTAGCGATAGCTATCACTCAATATACAGCCACCCATAGACTCTTACTGGCCTGAAATTTCTTCGCAATATTCTATAAAATATGCTTAGAGTCTGTGAGTAAAAACCTGAGGACGAAACTAGTTTACATGTATAAAAAAATTATAGATATTCAATCATTGTTGTGACAAACAGAAGATGTTGGGGTTCTCTATTTCTTTTCTTCTTGTTTCAATAATTTGAAGAAAATAAATTACAAAAAAGATCTTTTAAGACTCTTTGGAATATATTTATGCGCCAAAAATTTAAACCAGCCTTTGAAAGGAAAAGTACAAAAGTCCCTGCGGAATAAGTCATGATTTAAGTTCCAGGTCGCACACAGGGACAGGTATTAATCTTCATTTTAAAAACAGACTTTTGTCTCTGAAGAATTCACTGTACCTTTTAGTAACTGAGAGAGGATTTTGCTTTGGGAGGCCCTGTGTTGAAATACTGCCTAAACAAAAGGAGGAAAGACGAGGAGGGGGCTTAACTCTGGGGGAGGTCTGTGACACAGTGGTTATGGGTGTGGGTGTGGGTGCTGATTCTCATCATCTGGTTGTGGTTAGATGAAGGAGACCACAACTCCTCAGAACGTTGATCAGTCTCAGCAGAGAGGCCAACTGTTTTGAGCTTTTCTCCATCACATAAAACTGAGTGACTGCATACAATATTGAATGAATGTGGAACAATGTCAGACTGACATCCACCATAGACTTTCAAAATGTTTACTGAACATGGACAGGAGTAGGTTTTAACTACTTGTTTTAACTTATTTAACTCTCTTTTATTTATTATAACTGCGGTGGCATTCTCATTAGAACTCTTACCATTGGAAATCCCGCAGGTCTTACATTTTCCAGATCTGGATACTCACCAAAAATAATCTAATAAATCACCTATATATCTATATTTCTAAAACTGCAGGAGACCTTAAACCCCAGCATCTCAGTGGAGTGCTGTGGGTTTTAAGATTTGTTTGTTAACATATAAAGATCACCCCCTACTCATGCATATTTTTAATCCAGTAGATCATTATCTGGATCTACACACTCATAGATATCAACACTATAAATATGTGATTTTTACAGCATGATTTTTTTCCTGAGAAAATGTCTAAATTGTGCTATCTCGCAATAGTAAGCAAAGTTATAAAAACTTCCTGGATCCACCTGTCTACGTGGATCCATACCAATATTCAATAGGTTTTTGGATAAAAAAATACATCAACAAGTTTAGTTGAAATTGGTTCAGTAATTTCTGTGGATTAACAAAAATGTCAACAAAAATAAATACCCCTTACAATGTTTGATAAAAACCAAATATTGTATTTTGATCTAGATCTGCATTCACACTTTTGCTCACTTTAGCTGCAACATTTAATGTACAAGTTACCTTAATAAACAGTTGTGCCTTTTAATATTTTGAACATTTCTACAAATAGAATTTATTTGACTAGTCAATGAAAAGATGATTTTAAGGAGGTTGGTTACCTTCTCCTTAACATATACTTACCGCATAATATCATACGCTGCTTTTTGATAGGGATTCTACAGATGACTTGTTCCCCCTTTGTAAGAAAAGATATATATGTATTTCTATAAACCTTTTGAGATAGTTTTGTTAAAGGTTTTGTCAGTTACACTTCTATAAGTTCTCCTATGCTATCTAAATACCGCCATCTAGTGGACAGAATACATGCTACATGCAGAAACCCTGCTCCTGCTTAAAAGCTGAGGTTAGGTCCTGCATATAAGGCCTTCCATCAGCTCTGCCCCTCTCTGCCCTCCCTCCAACCTCCGTCACATGCATTCCTGGAAATAAAACAAGGTTTTCCTTGGAGAATAAAACTAGAAAACCGTATTAAGTGCTCAGTGTCTCTTATAGTAATTCGAGAACCTAACGCAGTCAGGCATATTTTAAACCTAGAGAACTTCAATACACACGTACTAGCTTGCCTAAGCTTCAAATACAGACTCATTAAACAGTGGCCATGGTCAGCTATTTATGATACGGTATTTGGATTAAGATTTGTTTAAACTTTTGACCCTTTCACAATAAATTAGAGTTTTCCTTCTGCTAAGATCTCATTCATGCATGAAGTCCTAGTGGCTTGGAAGCTAGAGCTATATATTTATATATATCTTTTGCACCAAAATGGACTCCACTTATTAAAACACATTTGCGTCTTTGTGACAGGCCAGACTGCTCCCATGTGAATGGACTGAATCTGCTTGTCATGCGTAATGGTAATTTTATTAACAAGAATATAAATCTACTGTCTGGCGTCTTTGCTCCTACATGGATCAGATTTAATTAGAGCAGATGAAATATAAATAGCACAGTGTTGTTGTTTTGAGCGAACAGACATACAGGAAGAAGAAGACATAAACAGGAAATGATATTGTTTTTGCCCATGTTGTTTGGTTTCCATAAATAAACTAAATGAGACATATAATAATCTTTGATGTGCTTGTTTGAACTCAGTTTGTGTGTTTGCATTCAGAAGCCCTGCTGGTTCATGCCTCTGACAGTGAGTGGAATGCCTTTATGTTGGTGTGGACATTTTGCAGTACTTTTGGAGCGAGCAGGACGCCATGCAGGCAGGAAAAGCGTGTTGACAATTGCCAGATAAAAACATTGTGTTGTTCTGTTCTCCTCTTCCTGCCTCATTCTCACACAGCAGTTGTGTAGAAGCTAATTCCTATCGGGACAGGCAAAGTGGGTTTTCTAAATAAGTCTTTGCTGGAGTCCTGTCTCATACATTTGTTTGAATGAGGCATATAAAAAAAAGACAAAACTGTGTATAGAAGGAATAAACGATTTGAAGACGAGAGGGATTAAGAGCCAGTTGATATAGGCCTACATCATCAAACGCATGCACGCACACACACACCCCCACGCACACGCACACACACACACAGAAAAATAAGCATGGGAAACATTAAACATTCATACCACTCACACCCTTACATAATTCATAATGGTGACACTTGCCTACAGGTTGATCTCACCCCATCTCCCTAAATTCAGCAATGGTCTTTGTAAATTCTCTTCTTTTACTTTTTTTCAATCACCTCGATCATCAGACAGCTTTTTGGATGCTTTTTGGTCTTTTCTACCCTTACTTTCTCTACAGTTGTTCTCCCCTCCAGCCCTGAAAACAAGCTTTATTTTGTAGAAGTAACACACTTTCAGCATGCCCACGTGGGAAAATCAGACTCCAGATTTAAAAACGTGAGAATACTGAGAGTTTTCCAACAGTGATTGGATTGATCAGCAATGTATAATCTTCTTTGGCTTGAATGCAGGATATCCATGTACGTGTTAAAGTCCCATACTGCATAATATCTCCAGAAACAGTGCTGGGTGTTGAACTCTCCTTCATGCTCTTAATTCCTCACAGTTGGAATCAGTGATTAATCTGATATCAGTTAAGAGTCTTAGTTGGATCAAAAGGACAATTAAGCAAAAATTGTGGACCCACTGGCAGACATGTTGCAGAGATTCAGTTCACCGTTTCAATAAAAATTTGAAATCAAAATTAAAATCCAGATATCTTGTTGACTGCTTTATGCAAAAGCATAAAGCATTCTGAGAAAGCAGACAGGGGTAGGTCCAATAAACAAACAAAATGGTTTCGGACATGGGTGGTCTGAAGGTCTAAAGAGTTCAATTCTAGTACGGCAAACACAAAGTCTACAGCAACAGAAAGAATGCTAACCAAAAACCCAAGAGGAAAAACAAAAGAAAATCATTCCACTGGAAAAAAGAATCACTGGGAAAAACAGTGGAATATCTACATCATGAGTCAATGGAACATCACAGACGGATGACTGAAGAGAGTAAAACAAACTAGAGAAGGAGAACTGACAATTAGATGCAGATAGAAAATCAGCTCATGGAGGAAGAAGGGAGTAGAGGAGTTTCGTAGTATCGAACTAATTTTGAATTGCCATTTTTGGCATAATGTAGATATAGCGGCTGGATCAGAGTGGCAAGTAGGAGTGGCCTTGGGTTTTCTGAGGATGATATGGATGGAATTGAAGTAGGGAGAGGACTGCCACTGCGGGCGGTGTCGCTGTCATTCAAACAAGCCCTCGAAGGGGAGGAGGAAAGATGAGACACTACAAAGCAGAGAGAGGAGTAACATATGCAGAAGCAGCGAGGATCATTTATCATGAGCTTTTTCAGTGTTACAATGGAACACAACAAGTTAAAAAACATCATGAGATTGGCTTTTTATATACAGTAGAGGAACTAAAATGATGGATAAGTACATTAATAAACAAAAAAAATGAGATGTCTTTATTTAAGGATAACCTAGCTCATGTAAGGATATATATATAGAGAGAGAAAATGGTCAAGGATGAATCAGGAATCAAACAGGATTTAGGCATATTTGTCATTGAAGTATGGAATAAGACGGTCATTTTAGAAAATCATATTCTATAACCCATTTAAGTAATTAAAAAAAGAAAAAGGAAAACATTGAAACATTGTGGAAACAGTTTTGGCAAATAAAGGGAAATGAAACATAATAATACAAATCAGTTAAAGACTTTAATATTGAAATTAATACTATTATAGTAGTCCCAGCAGAATAATCTAACCATAAAAACACAGGAAATACAGGATAGAGGTTGTTCCTTGGTGGATGTGAGAAAGTACCAGGTAATCAGAATCAGAATAAAGCTTCTAAAACTTTGAAGAAGGTTCTATGGTCTCAAAATCTGACTAATTATAATAATAATAATAATACATTTAATTTATAACGCACTTTACATTTGGATCAAATCTCTTTATTCAGATTCTTATTACCTGGTACTTTCTCACATCCACCAAGGAACAACCTGTATCCTGTATTTCCTGTGTTTTTATGGTTAGATTATTATAATAGTAAGCAAGCATGGTTGAGAAATATAATGAAGAGGACTAAAGGAGAACACTGGAGGAAATACTGTGTTTCATTATGTATTTATACAGGTTCAAAATCCACATCTGCCGGCCTTTCTGTGCAGAGTTTGCATGTTCTCCCTGTGTCTGCGTGAGTTCTGTCTAGTAACTCCAGCTTCCTCCCACAGTCCAAAAACATGTGATATAGGTGAATTGGTGACACAGAATTGCCCGTAGTAGTAAGTGTGTGGTTGTATGTCTCTATGTGTCGGTCCTGCAATGAACTGGCGACTTGTCCAGGGTATACCTTGCCTCTCGCCCGATGTTAGCTGGGATAGGCTCCAGCCCCCCGTGACCCCGAACAGGATAAGCGGTAGATAATGAATGAATGAATGAATGAATGGAGGAATGTGGGAAATGACAGAAAGAATATCTTGGAACTGAAAGACTAGAGATATCCAGCAATGAACGATGATCTAAATGTGGATAATAAAAGTAGGTCAGAGTTATTGGTATTATATTGTGCAAATTAGAGATTCTCTGTGTAATGAGGAAAAAAACAGAAGGAAGAGAACAATAGCAATAAATGCGGTAGCACTATAGGATGAAATGGAATATGGAAATACAATCACTATAATGTTTTCAATGTCTTAACTAAATAATGCATTGAAGAGTTGTGGATAGACAACTCCTGGAAAAGATAAAATAAGTCACTGTATACTTAATATTCTAAGTATAGGCGTAAATATGTAATACTTATGTTATATGATAAGAAATGTTTATATTAAAACACTGGTTGTGATGTAACGTATAAAAGAATAGGGACTATTGTTAGATGTTTGATGGGAAGAGAATGGGGAGCAGATTGGTCGCCCTCTGTATATAAAAATCAGCATAATTGACATGATTCATAAAGCTAGAAGAAATCTGATATGAGTATGTAGACTGGGATGTGGGGCTGTGAAAGCGACTCCAACATCAGTTTTGTAGTTGAAAATGTGAGAAATGTTGATGAGCGTAACTTCAGGCATCTCTCCCTCTGGTGTGGCAGAATGAAGGACCACCTGGGAGTAGGTATCAGGGAAATATACAGAGAAGCTCAGGTAATATTTGATGTAAGGCTGTTTCAGGTTCTAAGAAAGAAGAGGCGTTACTAACAGAATCTGATGAAATAGTCAAAGCCATTCTGATCTACACTCCATTTCAGGCGGTGGCGCTAATTCATCCGAAAGCAGTTTCAAAAGAAGCACGATAATCAAAGGAAAGAAGACAGCTGTGTGTCACAAGAGATGGGCACAGAAGTGGAGAAGGAACAGAAGGGAAAAGCTCAAACCGGACACTTCAGCATATCAACCTCATTGGTTGCACACCTAAAAGACTTGTGGCAAAAAAATCCTTATATTTAAAAAAAATAAGTTAGAAAAAAGATGAAGAAAAAAATCTTGTCTTCTTATCATGTGAGGAGAATTAGTTTTGTGTCGTGGATGATTAAAAGTTTGATGAGAAAAGACAGTCACTCTATAATATATGAATTTTATCACAGGCAGGTCCGTTGAAACAGAAAAGGTCTTTGTGCTCAAACATGCATGTCTCACACCAAATAGTGTGTATACACATAGATATTGACTCAGTTTTATTCAAAAGAGGTCGATATTTGTCATGGCCAGGATATCTTTCACCCTCAGACAGAACGGTGCGTACAACATTTGTCAGACATAACACAAGAAAAGACCTCAGAAACAGGCGAAGTATTCCTTTAATTTCCCTATCAAAAAAATAACAAACGCCGAAAAGGAAGAAAAATTTGGGAAGGGGGATAGAAAAGCTAAGTGCATCCGGAGTAGAACAATGACAGGAAGTGTAAAGAGTGAGATGAGAGCAGAGCTTTAAACTTTCAAAATAAAAAGGAAAAAACTATAACTCTGAACAAGAACAATAAACTGAGGAAAGTAGGTGAGATAATACCCAAACCACAAAAAACATGAGCAAATAAATCACAACATAAACCAAGAAAGAAACATCTGTTCACAAATAACTATTTTAAAAAACGAGCTTAACAGAACAGAGAATGATTCCAAAACGGTTCAAAAATTGTACTCGCTTCTATGGTTACGGGTTTAATTGTTCAAGCTTCAGGTTTACAGGGTACAGCCGAGTGATTTTATGTTCACATCTCTCTCATCTAAAGGAGCCTAATTGATACTTTTATTCATCCCGAGGGAAATTCTTTCTCTGCATTTGACCCTTCCTTGAGGGGCCGCCCCTTTGATGCGCCCGGGGACCATATTGGGTTCAGGGTCCTGCTCATGGACCCTACGACATGTAGACCTGCTGGGGCTGAAACCGGCTACCTGCGATCCTCCGATTGGGACTCGTCTGCTCTACCCACTGAGATACAGCCGCCCCTACAAGAGCTTTTAATTCTGCTTATAAAGGATAAATAACATTTGCAGGGTGTCTTAAGGGTTATAACTGTTGCCTCACTGCCAGAAGGTTCAGGACCAACTCCACCAGGCAACCTGTCATCTGTCTGTGTGGAGTATCAAGGTTCATTCTGACTTTAAATGCAAATCTTGCACTGATAGCTTTAACATCTGAGCACAATCCACAACCTCTGCTCTGAATGGATGAAGGATATGCAGGAAACCAACATGCAACATCAAAGGAAGATGACAGGGAAATCTGGCCACAAAAAATTTCAATCCTCCCCAACGTTACTAAATGTTCAAATTTGATTCATGTTGTAAACGATTAAAAAAAGCAGCAAATCTTCATATTTGAGAACATGTAACCAGAGAAGTATTTGGATGGTAATTATGTGTTGATTCACTCTTTGATTAATCACTACTGTGTTCATGTTCTCAGGCTCTGCTTAAGTTCAAATCTCTCCTGTGTTCTCTCCCTGTAGATGATGTCTTCTCGGAGGTCAGCGATCCGGCCTGGATGGCCAGACTATCTCTCCCCCTAAACGCTGATTACCATGACAATGTTTTTGTCCCCAATGGGCCCCCGTCTCCTGAAAGCGAGCTCCTTCCTCGGGAAGCATTGGACTCATCCTCCTTCTCCACATTCGGTAAAACACAAAAAAACTCTGCTGTCTTTTCACTCATTAAGGAAAAACACTCATGATTTGGTAAAAAATCAGTGAAATCTGCTAAATGACTTGATACAAACAAAGTGAAATGATAAAATCTTTCATGCATGTCTTTTTAAAGCTGTAATTCCACTGTGCAATTAGAGCAATTACAGCTTCGACTGCTTTGATTTTACACCACATTACTCATTTTAGAGTGGACTTTGACAGTTGTCTACAAATAAATCAAACTGTTATTCACATTTGATAATATGTATCCATTGAAGTTTGGAGTCAGGAAGAGTGACCTCCCCCTCTCCTTCTCCTTCTCTCCTTCCTCTCAGGTAAAACTCCAGAGAAGGACGGCCCACTGGGCGGCGCCCTCCTCTCTGAGGTCAGCACGCTGTTTGAGATGCTGATGACGCAGAAGGCTGATGCCCATCCTGGCCCAGGCCCTGACGTCCTGTACCGACTGTCTGCAGCTTACCGCCGCTCACTTGGCTTGGACGGCTCCGCCACGGCTGCAGCTACCAACGCAGCCAGGAATTCTGGGAGTTCAGAGAAGAGGTCAGGTCTGGCTCAACCCTCAGGACTTTATCAATGAATCTGTCATTGAACACTGGAAAAGACTGAAGCAGCTCAGAATAGGAAATATGTTGAGATTGTAAAGGCATTATGTTGAGAATGTAAATAGTTTTTGGTGATGTCTATGAAGCAGACTTTTTTCACTTTATGAAGGTGACACTGATTGGCTGCTATTATAGCCGTGTTTTCACATACACCTTCATGGCAGATGACTTTATATTCTGGTGCCGCTATCTAGACTCAAAATGAATAGTTGGAACAGATGAGTTGAGGAAATTCCAGCCTCACATCCCCTCTGATGTGTGGAACGGACAAACAGTGATGCTCATCTTTATTTGATTTTTATTTTTAACGTCACCCAACTTCACAAATGTCTTTGACCGCAGCGAGTCACCTGAAGGGTCTCTGAAAAATGTAGACTTGTAAAGAAGTCAAAAGTATCATTTGAAAAACATTCTATTTTACAAGCACACACACACACACACACACACAAACACACACACACACAACCACACACAACCACACAGGCAAGAATCTGGTCTGATACATATCAGAATAATATGGGTTTATGTGTCTATGTATTGCAAAATATCTCTTTTTATAATCCAATAGTTAAACGGTTGTAGTATAAAGATCAAAGCACAATAATGAACATTAAACCCTCAAATTTCCATGCAAACAGAGAAGTGGGATGTACATTTGTACAATCATTGACCCTAAACATTTCAACGACGAAGCCTACTTGGTGCAAAGGAACTCTGTTTGAACAGCAGCTGGTAGCTTTAACCTGAAAACAAAAGTACATACAAATGCCTGTCACATGGTCTTTTCTGAACGTTGCTACAGTGACAACATGTCAGATTACATTACGTCAGAGATCTTAAGGGCAGTCGGATTGCAAACAAAATATTTAAAATAAAGGCAGTTTATGCTATTTAGTTCTTGTGTTCCTCTCAGAAAGTCCCAAAATGCCTCTCTAATGATATTAACTGGCACAAAGTGAATCTTTTCTTTTGGAAATCAATTCTGTATCATAAATCTCCCTACGATGAATTTCTGTCGGGATGAATCAGTGGTGTGTCTTGTAAAAAGAGAAACTAGAGGAAAGACTAAGATGAGTCGGGAAGAGAGAGAATAAATGACATGAAAGAAGGATGTATGTGCAGGCAGGAACTGGAAAACGCAGCATGAATTAAAACTAGTGGTGAATCTGCAGGTTGTGTTTGACACAGAAGCATTAAAACTGAACATCGTAATTCAGTCACATACTGTAATGCAGAAACAGACGTTGGCTTTCCAGTTTTGATGGACAGGCTGTTTGTCAGAACTTTATAAACTTTTTTTTCTTGTCTGACGACTAAAAGGAAACGTCTCTTTGTGCTTTTACTATTCCTCAAGACAAAACAGACACAAGCTGAATGAAAGGGGAAAAGTCTTTGTTGACAGTAGAACAGCTTAGACTGTTCACCAGCTCTGAAAGTAAACAGAGGTTATTCTTGCTTTTTCAGGGTGATTGGGAAATACACATCTGAACTGGCAAACACTCTGCTGTTGTCTCTTGGGATATGTGTGTAATTTCTGACCAAATATTTCTTATATGTAGAGTTTTATTGTACTTTTGCATTTTAGACGAACAGCACTTTGTACATAGACTTTTATATCATTCTTTTGTCAAACAATTTTGTCGAATGTTTGGAAATTTTTCCTAATAAAGTGTGTATCATGTTTAAACTCAATTTCTTAAAGGATTAATTCAAGCCTGGAAGTGTTCATTGGAAAAACACTTAATTTGAAAAATGTTTAAAGGAAAAACTTCACGACGTCATGAAATGACTTACAAACATTCTTTCCAAACCAAATTTTTATAAAACTGCATTGAAAATATCAATTGTTTCTATAGTGGATTAAAGTGTTTTTTTTCACTATTATTCAAGTTCCTGCAGAAATTCATACAAAAAACATCAAATTAATTAAACTGCATTTAAAACTTCATTTGGAAAAAATTCCATTTGGTTCACGCACCTACAGAACCTCATTCCAAAAAACAACAAATTGTATTAAAGTACATTCATAACTTGAAAACGAAAAACATTACATTTATTGAACAACATCCAGATGCATTTGAGAAATATTCAAAACTTCATTCAATAACATATTCAAAATTGTCAAATGTCATCTTTTTAAAAAAAATACATTCACAACTACTCTCAATAAACAATATTTGTAAACTACACCCATTATTAGAACAACAATACCAAAATACACTCATAAATTAAATGGAAAAGAATGAAATTATATTAATCTATATTCACAAATTCACTGGAAAATTGATTCTGAGATCTTGATGAGAGGGAGTGTGGAGATGAGAGGGAGTGTGGAGATGAGAGGGAGTGTGGAAAAGGAGATGGCAGAGTTGGAGATGTTAAGGTTTTTTCTGGGAGTGACAAGAATGGACAGGATTAGAAAGAAGCACATCAGAGGGACAGCCCAGATCGGACATTTTACAGACAAAGTACACTAAAATAAATGAATCATTGCATAATTCAAGTTTAAGTGATTGCATCTATCCTGCCCAAAACAATTAAGGGAACCTTTTATCATCGCAGTTTAACACCAAGCCAGATAAACTTCAGGGATGTCAATCTGTCCAGTTGGGAAGAACAAGTGATCGTGAATCAGTTTCACCTGTTCTGGTGCAAACGAAAGTGACAACAGGTGCAATTGAGACGCAAAAGCATGACAACCCCCAAAAAGGGAATGGTTCTGCAGGTGGTGGCCACAATCCATTTCTCTCTACTCGTCTTTCCTGACTGACTCTTCTCTAGTTTTGTGCTCTGCTGGTGTCTTTGTCACTAATTGTGAAACAAAGCAGTCCGGCAGCTCACTGATGCAGTCCAGGTCCTCCAGGAAGGATTTTCCCTTCATGCAGCTTCAAGACGGTTTGCTGTGCAGAGTCTCAATGAGGAGATCATGAGAAAGCTGTTACACGGGGAGAGCTGGACAAGTCCGTAGAAGGACAGCAACCCAGCAGCCAGACTGGTATCTGCTCCTCGGTGTGAGGAGCGACTTGTGCTCATAGCAAAGCACCGTGGAGATCAGTTGGTGTTCACCAGAGAACAGCAGAATTGGCAGGTTCTCCATTGGTGCCACGTTCTCTTCACAGTTGAGAGCAGGTTCAAACTGAGGTCATGAGGCAGGCTGACTGAATCTGGAGACGCTGTGGAGAACGTAATGCTGCTGCATCATCATCCAGCAGGACCCGTTTGGTGGCGTGTCGGTGATGGTCGGGGGAGACAGATCCTCGGATGGTCTCACGGACCTCCACAGACGAGCCAGCGGTACCCCGACTGCTGTTATGTACCAGCATGAAACTCAGACCCACTATCAGACCTTACACTGGTCCAGTGGACCCTGGGTTCCTCCTGGTCCAGGACAATGCCTGGCCTCATGTGGTCAGAGTGTTCATGCAGTTCCTTGAGGATGAAGGTATTGATGCCATTGACTGGTCCTCATGTTCCCCCAACCTGAATCCACCTGAAAACCTCTGGGACGTTCTGTATCGCTGCATCAGACGCCACCATCACTGACCAGTGGTGTCCTGACCCCAGGACACCATCCTCCATCTCATCAGGAGCATGCCCGGACGTTTTAAGGAGGTCCCTTTGGCAAGTTTATTAAACTTGATTAACAACCTCATTGGAGAAACCTCACATTTTATTTAACTGCATTGAGAATACTGGAAAGGGATCTGTTCCCAATGTTGGGATTCTCCTTTTGTCTTTGAGAGCCAACATTTCATCTCCACTAAAACCAATTTCAGGGTGAAGATTATTACTCACAGACTAACACTGAACATCCTTCATTCTGATTTAAAAATAAATTGATCATTAATATGTGTATGAGTGAAATCTGCTCAGAAATGTGTGCAGAGTGCCATCTGCTGCTACAGAGATGTTCGGGGTCATTGGGTCTGGCGCCTATTCCAGCTGACATTGGTTGAGAGGTGGGTTACAGCCTGGCAATAAAGTAAATCGCCAGTAAATCACGAGGCGACACACAGAGACACACAACTATTCAATCTCACAGTATCACCTGGACCGTTTCTGAACTGTGAAGGGGAGCTCGAGAGAACCCATGCAAACATGGAGACGGACAAATTCCCCACAGAAGGCCTCCAGAGGTGTTCAAAGGTGGACTTGAACCTAGAACCTTCTTGTTGAGAGGCAACTGTGCTATATGTGAATTTTGCATTTAGGTGCTATGACATAATGGGAAAACTGTCTTGGGGGAGCCTACAATAGTTATTAGTTTGTGTTTCATTGGCAGCTTAATGCAGCCTTCTCTCGGTCTAGTGGAGGAGAAAGATGCTATGATTTCCCAATTTTATGAATGACAGTTTCTCCACACCTTTTAACTCGGCTTCGATAACATGGTAACAGTTTGGATGAAAACGGAAATGTTTTCCTTTGCCTTCTAGAAAATCCCGTGTTTGTAAGATCCTTGTGCACAAGGATCAGCAACAATGATTGAAAGTGCCGCAGTATCCAGGCCTGGCCTAGAGCTGTAGGTGCAACACTATAAGTCTGCTTACAAATGCCCTCTCATGCATATACTCAGTTTTCCAACACATGGAAAAACATAAGCCGGTCTGATATTCCAGGTTCGAGTCTGATCAGTGGAAATGAGAGACAAACACATCTTCTATTTTTATTTTACTTAATAATGTCCTCTTTTTTCATCAAAATCAACTAATGCTTTGTCTCGGTGCATCTGCTTTCATTAACTATTTCTGTACATTCACTGATTAGCCACAACATTAGAACTGGTAACTGGCTGTATGCTGTGGCTGATGTGTCTTTCCATAGAGGCCCGGGTCTTTTTCATTGCCCTCCTCCGGGATTCACTCTGCAGCCCAATCATCTTCTTTCATGCCAAAAAGAAGTTTATATTCTGCTTGCATTATTAGGCTTTACAAATAAAATGCTGGTGTAGTTAATAGAGTTTTTATTGAATTTTTGTTCCTCCCACATCCAAGAAGTCACAGGTGGCACATCTAATAGCAAACTGTGCATTAGCAGATCCATTTCCTGCCTTGGGGCTCCGATATTTACCTTTTTACCCTTCATCTGAGGGGGAAGAAAGTGTTTGTCCAGCTCTTTTTTTGCACTGCAGTAAATCTAAATGGGACCGGTTTGTCTTATATATTAATATTTCTTCGACAGACATGGACCGCTGTATACGCTCAAAGCTCATCTTAAGTGTCCCAAGAAACTTCAAACTTTCCTGCTGACACTCAGCATGTTTCTACAAAAAACAAACAAAAAAATCAGCTGATGAATGAATCTCATTTTCCCTAGAATACAAAGAAAATAATTTAAGGAGAAACAACACAATTTCAACTCTCTGGTGTTTAAGGGCCTTTCCTCGATTTTTAGATATCTTCGTCAATTCGCTTATCTAAGCTACTTTATACAACATTGTGGAACAAACTTTACAGAAAATCACAGCTTCCTGAAGATGCGCTTAATTTCTCCTACGTGTGATAATAATCCTTCTGATATTTTCCTCATATTTTAGATTCTACAAGTCTGAATTTGAAACAACTCCCTTCAGGTACTGCGAGAAACATCACAAAAGATATGGTCAGTAAATATAATAAATAAACCCCTCTGTTGTCTTTGGAGTCAAACATGACATGGCAGTATGATTAACAGCAGAGAAAAAAAGCTATTAACAGCTTTTTGAACTTGAAAGATGATGACCTTTCCTGCAGTGACCAAAATACAACCAAAGAACAGAACACTGCCAAGACTTATACTTGTAAGCCATTCATCACTTGGCTGCATAGGGCGTTTGTGGGTCATTTCTGACTCGGCAGTTATGAAATCATTCACAGATCACAATAATAGAAATACATACGTACCTCCGTTGGCAAAAATACAAATGCTACTATGGTAATGCCATGACTGTCTGCTCTGATTGGCTGGGCGTGACAGCATTGTTTCTCTTGCACCTCACGGAACAAACTTTGACCGTGTGAGAAGCTGTTTTCTAAATAGCCATCAAGATCTTACATCAAACACCCAAGAAGACAAAGACGAAAAGAGGAACCGATCACATAATGTCCTCCGACTCTGGTGGATGGAGGTAAAGATAAAAACTGGAGAAGCATGTGTGAATGGGCCACTCACACTCCACATCAGACCTTGCTACTAGACAGCTGCAGGCAAACATAGCCCTGACTTTACCTTTGTTACTAACAACATGCAGAGGTTTATTGAGGTCACTTTTTGTGTCTACTGACTGGTGCTACAGAACATACAGTAATTGTAAATCTCCTTTCAGTGAATAATGTGAAGGCCACACCATGAACTCTTCAGGGTTGAGATTCTCCAGACGTTACATTTCCAGTCAGTCAGTAACAAAAATACACCGATCACCCATAACATAACCAATATCCGGTGGAGATCAAAATGATATAGATTATCTCCTTACGATTGCATACCTCAGTGGTAGGGATATATAAGCCAGCTAGTAAAGGCGGTGTGCTGTAAATGTGAAAAATGGCCGAAACGTAAGGTGTGAGGGACTTGAAATGGGCCAACTGTGATGGCGAGATGACTTGATATGAGCATCTACCCAAACCTCAGGTCTTTTTGGGTGTTTACAATTTGCAGTGATTAGTATTGATCAAAGTTGTCTGATGGACAACGGGTGAATCAGCGAGAGGATCGGCGGTGTGGAAATCTCACTAAGTGGAGCGAATGATAGCCAGTGTAGTCCGAATCCACAGTAGAGCTACTGCAGCACAAATTACTGGAACACTTTAAGGCTCCCTCAGACAGAAAGGTAGAAAGTCCATCACACTGCTATTTAGGGAACGAAAGGGAACTTGCACAACATTAGACATATAGTTATAATGTTATGATTGATCTGTGTATATATGTCACGCCTCTGTGTTCCTTTCTCCCTCTGTGTCTGTCTTGTGATTGGTCATCATGCTCACCTGTGTTTCCCCTCCAGCTGTGTCTCATTGTCTCGTTATGTCTGTGTGTATAAAGTCTGTCCTTACCTTCCCTTCTGTGCCAGTTCGTTGCATGATGTCGTCACGCGTCCCTACCCCTCCCAGTGTATCGTGAGTAACCTGTAGTGTTTCAGTTCCTGTTTTTCCTCGTGTCTTGTAGTGAAATAAATATATTTTGTACTAGCTCTACGTTGTCTGCATTTGGGTCCGGGCAAAACCCCACAGAAGTGCTTAACAATATAGCAGTATGTGTACACCTCAAGCTGTCTGTTTGCACTTTAGCAGAATGCTGTGAAGCCAAACACGCTGGCATTTGGTATGATTCCGATGAACCACCCTGCAGGAAAAATGTGGCCCAGGTCAGATTTTTTGCTGTATGTGATGTTTTCATGGCAGTGTGAAAAGCACAAACCACACGGAATCAAATTTTTCTCAGTTCCGATTTGGGCCATTTCCATATGTGGTTGCATATATTTGAGTTTTTTTGCAAAGCAACCTCAGTCTGAACATTCAGATTGCAATTCACGTGACTTTGATGTCACCTTCCATCGACACTCATCAAAAATCTGCACTGGCTGGAGTCCACTCATTCTACCTGTGTTTTAAAGTTTCTGGTCACAGCTGTTTAACACGTTCTAAACGAAAGCGTTCAAACTTACTGTAGTGACTTCCGTAATGCTTATGTATTGACAGCATGTGTCATGTGACATATTTTTCATTGTTCTTTATTTGTTATTGTTCGGGTCAGTTTAGGGCCCTGGACTCTTCATACTGGAGTATGATATAGGCCACATTTTAAAAGTAATGTTGATAGCTGTACAAAAAACAGGATCTAAGAAAAAAATCAGAATGGAGCATTGAGACTGGCATTGTGAACATGCAACAAAGATGGGAGGCTAATGTGAGTTGTTGGCAAAAACATATTTATTTATGAGAAGTATAATAAATCAAAGTTGAGAAACTCTTACATAAGATAACTACAGCTGTCCTCTAGGACAGAGGAGGAGAGAGGGAGTAAGTATGCTGAATGTGCGTGGTATTTGCAGCCTGAGTGCACCGGGCCCAGGTGATGCTCATTCATCCATCTGCCCTCCACTCAGCACCTGCAGAACAAGAACCAGGAACAAAGAACTACCCAGAGTCTGGGTGGAGGGGATGTCACACAACACACCTGAATCAGATTAGCACCTTGATACTGAGCTATGTGGATGACATATAATGACCCACTCATTGTATGCATTAAGACTTGCTTACTTTTCATGATTAATCAAATGATGAAAACAACTTAGGTCTTTTTAGGCAAATGTACAAGAAGTAACAAAAGAACATTTCAACATAGATCAACTGTCCCAACTCAAGATATCCTTCTGTATTTAGCTTACATTAATAAGTTGGAAATTCCAAATTAGAAATGAACTGTGTGGGCCGACACCCACTCACTCAACAAATACCCCCTTCTCACAAGAGTTATAAACGGTTCACATGCTGTTCGAAGAGTTCTACGGTCAAAGAGTTCATCAGTTCAAATCGGCAAAGAATCATCCGTGGTCAAGAGAAGCAACCAGCAATCGAGGGAGGTAAAATCCTCTTTTAGAGACACAACCCGTCCCTTCAATATACCTGGTCCTTCCCTGCGCAACTCTTGGATCCCTCTGATGTTGACATCTGTCTTAAATAGCTGAGCTAACCTATTCTAATCTAGGCTTTTGGGATCGGTGATGCATTTACATTTATATATGAATATAATGATTCGACAACAACCTTCCATTGCGCCTTGGTAACTTTTATATGGATTGGAGAGGAGCAACAATGGAGTAACAGTCTCTCACTGCTCTCTCAAGCCTTATGTCTTTTTTTCTGCTCTTTGTTTGGTGCTCTGTCTATATTTCACCAAAGTCCATATTGTTCAGATGTTTACTCAGGTCAGATTTAGTCATCTCAATGGCTCACATTCACATTTCCTGCAACCTATGTATAATTCTAGTGTTAACACATCTGTCCTGAGAAACAGCTCACATCTGCAAAGTGATTGACCACTCGGTCAGCACCAATAAGAAATGTGATATTGCTGAAACAGTGTAAATCAACTTATAAAAGACATACAAGGAGTATGGTCAGAGTTTCAAGCCTGCTCTAACCCTATGATAGTCGGGTTGTCGATTTAAAAGCGACCACGTGTTGTCATGAAAGGGTACAGAGTCTCTGTGAAATTATATACAGTGGGTGTAGATTAAATCACAATGCCTTAATACAGGTGATGTGCATGGATATAGGTGACATGCTAGGGTGGGGAATGAGTTTGATGGCAGTGCAAAATACAACGAATGGGTCTTTAAGTAGAACAGCAGCGCATCAGTAGTCTGTGGCTGAATGTGCTACTGTTTACAGTCTGAAACAGTAGATGAGAGGTGTTGTCAATGATTTCCAGAAGTTTGGACAGCATCCTCCCTCTCAGCAACAGCTTTCAGGGGAACCAGGCCAACCCAAAGGACAGATCCAGCCTGTCACTCGGCTCAGGCCGATCTTGTAGATGTGTTGAGTGTTGATGTCCAGTCCAGTTTATTGCCTAGGTACACTCCCAGGTATTTATAGGACTATACCATGTCCACATCAATCCCTGGTATTGAGACTGGCTAAGGAGGGGTCCTCTTTCTTTTTAAGTCCACTACCAGCTTATTTGTCTCGTCAATATTGCGGGCCCGTTGATCTGTCCTTTATGATGATTTTATTAAACGCGTCTGCAAAAAGCCAAATCCGATCAGACCCTTCTCATTCTTGCTGCATGGCAACAAACCAAATATGTATCTTTTTTAATTGTCTTTAGTGACAATAACTTAAGGATGTCTGGTTGAAAACAGATGTTATAAAACATGTTAATTTCTTCATGGTGGAAGCTTCTTCCTCAGGAGATAAAATTGCAGCACATCCAACTCAAACGTATGATTAAGCGCAAACATTGTTTTGGATTCTCCCTGCTGGTACAGTAGAGCTGCTCTGACTCAACAGTTGCCGTAGGCTCTTTCTTTGAGCCGTGTTTTGCTGTTTTAACTCCGCACATACGTCCTATGAAACTCTTCAGGAGAGTTATCGATTGTGAGTTCCTGTCAAGTGATGGTAAAAGGAGACACTTTGAAAAACATGCTGATTGGCATGTTTTTATCCAACAGTGTAATTCACCTTAAGATTAAAACATCCAGTCCTACCCATACCATGGAACATAACATTTATTTAATTTGATTTACTTATTTTTAAATAAGTTGTTTTTATTGAGACAAAAGATGACTTAAGAGTTATTAAAAATTGACTTGACCTTAAGTTTATTGGACTCGACAGGAGACATCTCAGAACCAGTTCGGACTGTGATGGAATGTAAAAATGGGGATCAAATTTTCTTTGAGCAACAAAATTGGTTCGGCAGTTTCTGGATCGAAGATGTTGATTAAAAAAATTATTGAACTCAATCCTGATTTCAGCATAATCAAAAGATTTGTCTCAGGCCCCGGCCCAACCCCTAGATTCTGTGAAATTTTGCCGACTCTTCCCCCTTCCCCCATGACCTCTTCCTCCTCCACCATCTTTCTAAACCGACCCAAAGCCAGATCGCACCACACTGCTGCAGAAGAAATGTGGCCAGTGGGGGTCCACATGCTCCAAGGAGAGGTCCAGTGAGGGGATAATAAATGTTTGAATTCATTCCTTCCACTTCAAAATTTAATGGATGTCTTTGCAACTTGCCCAACCCTTCTACCATCTTTTATAAAATCTGGTAGTTTTTGTGAAATCCTGCTTACAACCAAACTGATCGGTTGTCTAGAATTATAAATTAAATAGCTTTGGATTGAAGTGTTGTTGGTTCATACTCTTCACCTCATGATCTCCTGGAGACGCTGTCGTTCACTGATTCAGACTTCAATCAGCCTTTGCTGTAGAAAGTCCAAACAGCAGGTGGAGAACCGGACCTGCAGTTTCTTGCCCTGTTTATTTTTAAAAAAGGCAAAAATATTTGGTTGGACATGTTCCACACAACAGCCATATAATCTTGGTTAAACCCACTGAGCTGTGTTGGTGGGCTGAGCGGACCATCAATGCAGCAGCTGCAGGAAACACTGGAGGGCAGCAACATCCTACAGATGAACAGAACCCTCAACTCCTTCCACCGTTTCTCCTCTCGCAACTTGAGTGAGGACTTCTTTTCAGATTACAAATCATTCACACAGCGGACTGATGGATCCGCAACACTCTCAGAACACTCAGACTTCATAGCTCCTCCACCACAGCACTCCTCTCTAATACTTGATCCGTGGGCCGGTCACAGCGGCGGTCCACTGCTCCTCTGGGATGGGTTAAATCTGAAGAAGCAATTTCACAATCTTGCCATGTGTATGAATGTGAAACAAGTTATAATAAAGAGTAAAAATTATGAATTAATGTTTAACATGATAATGTTGGAATAACCTCATACTGCAAATAATTTTTGGTTTAGGTTCAGTTTGGTCTTTTTGAAAAGATAAATACTTGATTCTGAACAATAACATAAATGAAACATCCTCTGATGGTATTTAAAACTTGAGAAACCGTCTGCTACACTCATATTTACCCGCTCAACCAGCTACCAACTATTGCTGTGTTATTACAGTTACTGCTGTAGCATCTTCAAAAATCCTCACACAGGGAAAGTTATCTCATTAAAAGCTATAATTCTATCAGTCTATCTCGGCCATTTATCTTATAAACCTATGAACTAAGACAAGCAGAACATTGGGAAACCGTATTACCGAACATAGGATCCCTAAAAATATGAATTATAGCAGTACATTTTATCAAAATGAATCATCGCTAAGATTTATTAGAACTGAAATGATCACAGTGGAGGTAACTTGAATATTGTGTTATATTTGACTTGATTATGACTTAAATGTTTTCTGCATTGTATCCCTATTAATAAGTCATACAATTTAAATGATGTTAATTCAGAGCTGAACCTTTGCTTAATTTCTTTAGACATTTACTAAAGCTGTTTTTCCTAACATTTTTGTTTTGCCATTTTCTCAAATCTGCAACGCTGCCTCTGAGGCATGATCTGTAATGCAGCGGTGCTGACATCTAGAAGGGTATGGAGCTGCTGGACCGTGTTTTCGTTCTTTTTTTTTTTTTTTTTTAAGTTAACTGGATCTAACTAATAGATGTTTTTAAAATGTGGGCTGCAACCCTGACCTACTATCTTTCTGTCAAACTCATTTAATTCAGATTTTGACTTTGCACCTCTGCTGCTGACTAAGAAGAGGAACAACTTTGAAGATTTACATTTTGCATGTGATTCTGCTCTTAGTTGTCATGGACAGGATCTCACGGCAAACTGGAGATGAGGAGAGTGTTTGACATTGGGTGCTTAGAAAATGACATATCCGCTGTTTGCAGATGATGTGAATCTGTTGACTTCATCAGTTTTTGATCTTCAGCAGCACTGGTGCTCATGGTCTCACAGTATGAGCTAGAGAGTGTTGCTGTGAAAAGGGACGTTTGTAATGTTCTTAGCCTGCTGCCACTATGACCTGAACCCATATATGCGGACGAAAATAAAATGGAATGTGAATCATGTGGATTGGTCCCACATTTGCAATTAACGGGAAAAACTTAAAACAACGTCCCTCTTAGTCTTTCTCCGTTCTGACACCAAGAATTTCATTTTTGTTTATTACACTGCCTTAGAGAAAGATGAGAGGATTGATATCCCTCTGAGGTCTGTATGATAAGATGAAGGTAGAGCTGGGAGGCAATTAGTTATCCAAATTTATATTTTATTAAACAATTGAGACACACTGTTTTAATGTATGAGCTTCGGAGATTGTTTTAGCTTTGAATGTGGAGGGAAATGTCTTCCCTGTCTCTCTCTAGTCTTCATGTTAGATTTGGGTAATTGTCTCTTGGCTTTAGACATGAGAGCAATATCATCAATCAACTCATCTGCAACTCAGCCAATAAATTATAAAAATGTTATACTCCTCCCTCAACACACTGAAAGCATTTAAACACTCACACACATTTTTGTGGTTATGTGAACAAGAATAGCAGGAGGTGATATAATCTCCTACATTGGCTGATCTGTCCTCAAGATATCTTCCTAAACTCGATGTTGATTAGACTTTGTGAAGAGGCAGATCTTGCGTCATCCACCACATTTTAAGGTTGTTGATGTGGATCCATTTTGCCAATATTAGGAACTATAAGGAAAGTAAAACATCCAGACATGGAAAACAATGATGTTCCAAACATTGTGTCCAACTGGATCAAAATTGGGATTATAATAGATTTGGAGAGAATCAAAATGTATTAGGTCACACAGAGGAGTAAAAACATTGTACTGACACCAATATATAGCAGAGATCTTGCTGATTCAGAGGCATTTAAATGGGTCCCATGTATCTGTGGAATGATATATTTTTTTTTCTAACTGTGAACACATAATTCCAGATGCGGGGAGTCGGTTTCAGGATCAAGCATTTAGGTGTTATGACTTACTTTTGCATATCTGTATAAAGTTAGATTGTATTGCATCTTACCCATCCCTAGGAAAATTCATAGATTATCTTCTCTTTAATCTTGAACATACAGACAACGGGATATTATTAGGGTGTAAAAAGGAAGCGACCCACTGCATCGCCTGGGAGGCAGATGTAAATTGCATCTGCATGGAGCAGCAATTCCAGGGTGAATTGCTTTACAGGGAGAAAAAACAAAAGTAGACGGTCAAACAAGTCTGAATGAGGTCACTAATCTTTATCAAGAACTGGAGGTGAGGTTCAGCTTCGGCCAACAGCAGTATGCCCGTATTATAACGTTAGGCTAAAGGGCAGGACTATAGTACTGCTCCGGGTTGTCCCACTCATCTGCTGGTGTCATCTGGCTCAAAGTGCTGACATTCAGATTTCAACACGTATACATTAAACATGTTTTGAAATGCTTGAAGTTTAAAACTTGATGACAAAGATTTATACTCGTTAAATCTGGATCTGTAAATGCCTTACAGGGATAGATAATCTGGGCAAAAAATCAGAACTGGTGACAGTTTCAGACATGATTTTTCCTCTGATTGTCAGGAAGGTTGAATTAATGTGAAATAATCCTGATCCCCTGGTAGTGTGAGTGTCTTAAAACAATGTTACCATGGCGACATCACCATAGTGTGTTCTCTTTCCTCGGTGGAACAATATGATGACCAATGCCACAGAAAGAACTGCACGTGTTGGGGACACCCATGAATCTGCCAGTTTCCTCTTTCAGAGGCCTTAACGCTGATGGAATTTGCCAAAAGTGTCTTACACGAGAAAGTATTTTCCAGTTGTCCATGTTTTAGTGGAGATTGCATTGGCGGAGGTTTATGTTCTCTGAGTGGTTTGTAGTTTGGTATGTTGTGAGTTCCTTGTAAACCGAATTGTTCCTTTTCACCTTTCTGGGATTTTTAATGCTGCCCAATCCTCCAGCAGGTGATTTCAACGATAAACACATGGCCAGCCTCAGCGGAGGAACTTACTTTCATTTGAAATGCCTGTTTCTCTCGACACAGCTAGTCTGCTTTGTGTTGGCTGCTTTTGTGTGGAACAAACAACTTCAGGCTTAAAAACAGCTCTTTATATCTCAAAGAGTGGATGAAGCCACAGAACTGTGAATTAAATAATAAGAGCCAAAAAAGGAATATGAGCACGAGGAAAGCAACAGGATCAAGAAATCCTGGGCAGAAAGCAAAGTCATACTCGTGGAATGAATGTTTTGTCCTCTCCGTCTGCAGAGCAGATAAATGTTTATTTGCTTTGTGTTTGAGGCCTAGATGAGTTTGTTCACATATGAGTTCAGAGGCTGTAAAGCTCAGTGAAAGAGCAGACCGTGGTCAAACACCAGCGGCGAGCAGGCAATTTACTCCACACCAGACATTTATTAGAGTCTAAGCTGCTGCTGCTGATGGTTTATCTTCCTGGTTCACTTCCCCCTGCCTGATCCTCTTTCCTCACGCTGTCTCCCTTCTCTATTGCCATTTTAATTTTCATTCCCTTAGTCTGACCGATCTGTCCCGCTCACATCACTTTCAACCTCAAACGCTGTAGCAGCCATCAGTAGAAGAAGTTAATGTTTGTCATGTTGATTGATGTCGATCTTATTGTTCTGGACTCTGGGAGTGCACTTCGGTTCCTTTTGGGAGAGGAAACTCATGTTACCCGTCCGCCACATACTATATCCTTTCTGAGATTTCCTTTTTTATTATTCTCTGTTTTATTGTTTGAAACAAATAAAAACATTATTAGGTCATTAGAAAATAAATAACTGTCTAATATTTTGTCTCCACCTTTTGTGGATGTTTTCTTATTTTTGACTCCCTTTTTTATCAACAATAAAACATGTTGACTGGGTGACTGGGTGACTGGGTATCAGTTTTTCCTTCCAACGTCTCATCTCACCGTGGTCATAAACGAGAACTCATCAACAAACATTTGTCATCATAGTTTTCTTTAATAACAAACTAGTCACAATTATTTTCTTCCAGAAAAGCTCAGTTCAACGTGAAAAGAAAATTCCCTAGTTTTCACCCTTATGCTGATGGAGAGTTGGGTGAAGTTTCAAAGTTGGTTGCAGCTAATTATGACCGAGCATGTGTGAACGGTATGAGCATTGACCCTGGCCCTAATGTATGAGAATAGTCTTCTCCCTTTCTGGAGCTTCACAGCAGAACATTGTTGCAGCATTATCCAGAAGAACTGTAAGTTAAAAGTGTTTGCATGCAATCCTTAACTGGAAAGAGCAATACCTTGTTATCTGACATTTGTTCTTTTTGCCTGAGCACTGCCTTGTGTCCAATAAGCAAAATGTTATGAACAATTGACTGTTTTGTCCAATGATTGTGCTGTCTGTCGTAATGTTATGAGCCATCTCTCAAGGTAGATACACCTCAGGAGTCACATTAGGTCATGATTCCATGTTTGATAACACATTCATCTGTCTCACCTTTTGTTTTGTGACTCGCATCCCTCCTTTCAGGCTCCTCCTGTGTTTGATGCTTAGGAACAGATATTTAGCTTTTTGTTTAAAAATATCAAAATTTTATCTTTGCTGACGGGCTTTACGTTATGAAATAAAAAAAAATATAACAATGTATTCCAGTTTTGTTCGAAAATATATGTTCAGCAATGTAAAACAGGAGGATGTGTTATTATAGAATTAGGATTGCTATATATATTAAAACACACCTATAGCAACAAATATTGTTTTTCAAAATTTGGAGTTAAAGCAATAAAGTATAAAGCCGTAAAATCGATATTCCCCGTACTTTCCAAGTTGCATGTGGAACTGCTGGGTTTTCCTTCCGGACATGAAACCTACATAAAAAGGAGACTGAGTGAGTCAGACAAATTCATCTACAGCTTCTAAGATATTCGTTACACCTTTCTGCCGCTAGCCAAGGAGCTTCATACTCCTGAACCCAGCAGTTCCGACTGTTTTAGCCTCCAGCACTGTGTCCAGACATCCACCCAGAAGTGAGTCTCTGGAGCAGGAAGGGTTTTAGTCTTTAGCTGAAATAGTAAATAAAATCATAACTTTTCCCAAATGAGTTTATTTATCAATAACAATTTATCTGACAATATTCTCTCATTTATTCAAATCATTTCTTATTTCTATATTTGGGAATGTTTCACTCTTCGGTTCAGAAGAAAGTGGATAGAACACATCCTAGAATGGGGCGCCCCAGCACCAACAATAAGGAGGTACCGGGTTCAACACCACTGTCCAGCCTTTCTGAGGATGTTGCATGTTTTCCCTGTGTTTGCACGTGTTCTCTCCAGGTACTCCAGCTTCCTCCAGCAGTCAAAAGTGACTCTAGATTATTTGTAGGAGTGAATGTGAGCGGGAAAATGAAAAGATTGTCAATATATATACCATTTTAAGGATTTGTTAAGAGAAAAAGAGATAAACCTTAGCTGTTTAAAACTAAACCTTCTCGGTGGAGGTAACTAGATGGCACATATAGAGCTTGAGGCCCATTATGTCAAAGCACCTACAACAGTTATTAACTCTGCCAAGGAGATCATGGTAGGGTACAGCCAAAAGAAATCTATAATGTTAGATTCAGGTGAAGCCCTGCTTCGCTACCTGAGCATCCAGGAACAGGATCTTTTATTCCACTACAAGCTATTTTTGATTATGAACAAACATTAAAGGTAGGCTAACTGACATGATCAAGCTGATCCACAGCACCATCTGCTTTCCATCGGAATGGGAATCTTCTGGATTATTATCTTACTGACATTCTAAATGGGACCTTAAGATGAGTCAATGCTAATAAATTATTTGGACATCATGATCTCAGACTACCAAGCCATAAAAAAATTCTCCCTATGTGTGAAAAGTTGAACTGATGAACTCTCAGCAGAGACAACTCGGTACCAGGCACCAGTCGTAAATAATTGAAGCCTTCCCTTGTGGATAAATTCTATGGAGAGACAATCTCTTTGTCCACATATTGAACATTGTTCATCATTCCACAGCATAGAATATCAAATTTATAGAACAGCTATTCAAACAATTGACTCAGACTCACTGAAGCTGTTTGTTTGGATTCTTCTTTTTCAGTACACTTATGGGACGCTCCTAAAGACTTACATGGAAATGACTGTTCTTTGAGCAGACTGTTAATTGTTCCTTATGTGAATATTCATTGTCAATATGATTAATTTATGAAGTTATTTATTTAACTATGTACATGCTTTTGTGGATATGATTTAATTCTCTCTTCATCAGTAACCTTTTTACAGTCTCATCTTATCGACTAATCTATGCCTTGTTTATTCATTGTTTAGAGCTTCGTCAATACTTTCTTTACTTAAATAACCACATGCATTGTTTGATCACACTGTGAATACACCCCCTTCATATCATATCGATGTAGGACATTGATTGGAGTAGCTCTCTTTACCATTACAAAGTCAAAATAGTGCTAATTTTGTTTACTGTGCTCATGGCCTTGGTGAGTTAAAGTAATCAAGATTCAATTTTGTTAACTTGGAACAAAGACATTCCATTGCTTCTCACCCTTCCTCAGACCATGCACGCTGATGAGGAGGGAGAGAGATGGAAGGGTAACCCCCCTCCTCTCCCCCTGCTCTTATAAGTTAAGATGGACCTATATTCCTTGGTCTTGACCCGAAACATCATCCCTATGTTTCGTTCCCTCTCTCTCTTAATCTTTCAATTTATCTTAAAGCACACAATTAATTAATTTTTCTTTAAATTGACAAGTTATAGTTTTTTTCTTTTCCTGTATGATCCAACCCTTGATTACATCGAGTGCCTTTTTGACAGTTACAGTCTGTACCGCAGAACTACTAGAAACCCTCGTCTGGCGACTACGTTTCTGCAGAAGTTTTGCAGTTACATTAGGGTCCTATACAACTCCCTATCAAACGGTGATGAAGACAACCTCCAGCCAGCCTAAGACTCTGCTAATAGTCTCCTGTCTGAGTAACTGGCCTTCATTGGGCCTCCACCTCCTCCCCTGCTTGTTCATGAAAAGGGGTTGATAAACTGAAACTAATATCTAATTTTATTTATCCGTCACCAAATGTAGAAAGCTGAGCTCCAAATAATACAAATAGTCAAATAATTGCTTTCTATCAACATTGCCATTTTTCCAAGCATTTATATTTTGTCTTTATCTTATACATATACATACACATGTTTTAGCCTTTCATACCTTCTGCGTAAATAATAATTCACATTTATATTTTATTATTTGCATGATCAGTTATTCGTCTTCATCAGCGAGAATTTTCTGGCTTTCATATTTGACCGACTATTTTGATCAATTAGACAACTGGATTGGTCCAAATTAATATTTTGCAGATTCTGGGTGGTGCCCCTTTTTAATTAAAGAGGTTTACATGGTGTGCACCAGTATGGCTTAGGGGAGGGGCCTATTGAACATGAGCACAACAACATGTTGGAATTTTATACCAAGCAGGATAAAGTAGATTAATACCCGTTTTTACTTTACTTTTGGATGGCAAGCATTTTTTTTACTGCTACTAATTTTTGATTGTGACTATGCTGTGTTTGTTTTTTTTACTTACATATTTAAATGTAGCTAATATTTGCATTCTCGGTGCAGTGGTTAGCTCAATTAGTTCTCAGCAAGAGGGTTCCTGGTTCAAATCCACCAACCGATGGTTCTCCAGCTTTCACCCAACATAAAAAAAAAAAATAAACGCAACTTTATGGAACATAGACTCCATTTATGTTAACGAATGGGTTTTAAAGGTCTAGCGTGTAAAAATCTCTTTCCTCTTTAAATAAATGGATTATAATACTCATAGCAAGGTTGTATATTTTTTGCTTTTTAAGTAGTTACTTTGTTTCGGTAAATGGAGGATTATATTTTTTGTTCAAAACAAGAAAAAGAAAAAAGAAAACAGTCATGAAATTCATGGATGTAGAATCCTCCAGTAGCAAGAAGGATCCAACTCAACTCTGTGCTGCCAGCCCCCTTCCTGGCAGCACAGAGGGAAGGAGGCTGGTGCCATTGGCTGGTGCACCGTCCCCACATAGATCTAACCCCTTCCCCGAGATCGTGGGCTGAGAGACTGCAATCTCTCCTCCTGGGGAAAGAGTACTCCAGAAACCGACAACCGTCTGTGGGGCATTGCGTAGATTCCGGCGAGTGAACTGGACGTACTCCTTCCCGGGTCACTTCTCCTCTGCTGTGGTGCTCCATGTTGGCTTAGGGAAAAATTCAGGTAGAGCAGGAGAAGAATAGGCGCCTTCGCCATGGCGAAATTTAAAACATTGGTCATTTAAGAAAGGACTACTCTAGTCAACTTAAATATTCCTACTGCATCCATTTAAGGTTCTATATTAAAACAACTTAAACTTTTCAGTTTCTATGTAAGGTGGAACTAAACAGGTTCAGGGTAACAGGTTTCCACACGATATTAACTTATTCAGGATAAGGGCTCATTCCTGCAGAGAATTAAAAATTTTGGAGATATCTTGGAAGCAAACAACTTATGAGTTAATATCCCAGTTGTTATGAATTAACTTGTTCACACCATTTCGCTGCTTTTTATCTGATGTAGACTATTTCAACTCAGAAGCATAATAAAATATGTAAAAGACT
Organism: Lophius piscatorius; assembly: GCA_009660295.1. Lineage (NCBI taxonomy): Eukaryota > Metazoa > Chordata > Actinopteri > Lophiiformes > Lophiidae > Lophius > Lophius piscatorius. The sequence continues at coordinate 6,727 of VRLP01005487.1, read as the reverse complement.
TAAATTGGATGTTTCTCAGGAGTCACAGTTGACAACTGACTTTCAGGCCTTATGTCCACAAAGCTACAAGTCTGGGTTTCATATCCATCTGAGTTAAAGATCTCCAACTGTCACCCATCATCATCCTTAAGAAACATCTCGGCCTGAAAAGGATGACTTTGTAATAAAATTCCATCAACAAGGCGACGCTGAGTCCTCACCTAACAATACTTCAGCCTTATCTTTCGCCACTTGATTGATTTGAGTCTTATCTTTTGCCACTTGATTGATTTGATATTGAATCTAATGAATGAAAGATGTTTTGTGCTCCGATGAGAGCCTTTAGATTTTTCTGCCTATAAAACGCCTTCAAATTGAAAATCAAATGGGGGAGCCAGGGTAAGAGCGCCGTGCAGATGTAATCGTCTCCTTGTTTTTATTAGCAGATGGATTTGCCATCGGGCTGCACCATTGGTTTAACCTCCTAATCAGGTATTGCCTCACTCGGCCTACTGCTGCCACCGCTTCAATTAAAGCTGAGAGAGATGGAGAAAAAGGGGAATAATGAAAGATGGCGGAGGAGATGCAGGAAAATGAAAGTGGCTGACAGAGACAGATAGATGGAGAGATTTGTACGTATATGAAAGAGCTAACAGGAGATAAAAAGACTGGAAGGAAGCCTGGAGGATGAGATTATCGTTCAAATTTTTCATTTATTCCTTTTCTTTTTGTTTATATTTTGACGGTTTTTATACTTTTCATCTGTAGACCTGTATTTTATTAAATCTACCTCTGTAGTGCTGTGCCGGATCTATTTGAGAAAGAACTATCTGCATTTAGTCAAATTGAACAAATATACCCTTGAGAAGGAAAGTTTTTTTGCATAGTAGATTTGAACAAGCAAGACGTTGCCCCGCACAAATTCTAAAAGGGCATAAAGACAACATATAATAAAATAAAAAGTATTAAGATAGAGTTGAAAATCAATTAAAATTTGAATAAATACAAAGTAAATTTAGCTAAAGAAGAGAAAAATGTTAAGGCGCAGTGTCAGATTGAGTCATTCTTTGATTGAATAAAAGGGCAAAAAGAAAGGTCTTCAGCCTTGATTTAGAATAATTGAACATGCCTCCTCCATGTTTAGACCAGTCTCAGTTGACTGGACGGTTCAGAGCTTAGCAACAGATCAGCCCTGAACCATTCATACCTTTATAAACTAGAAAAAGCAGTCAGAGAGCACAAACCTCCATCAAGGCACTACAGTACCCTAGGTCAAGGAAAAATTCATGTAGCTTTCTCCATTAATGTCTGAGTTATTGCCAGCCTCTAAATCTAAACGCCAACAAACTATATGAGTATCTCTCAAATACTGTGTAGGGGGTTGTCTCCTGTGCCTTCAGCTTCAGCATCTCTGTTCAGCCCACTGATCCCCCAGCTTCTCCCCCAAAGAAACATGAAAGGAATCAAAGGAACAAGGCAGCAACCGCCACATTCTGATGTCACTACTCCAAACGGCTTATTATTTTATTTTAAATGCTGCGAAACACGTAATGTCACCAAAATGTGATCACCTCAGGGTAAGATTGAACACAAATCATTCCTGTAGTTTTTCTATAATCTTGCTCACAACAAAAAACTAATATATAAGATAGATCTCCTCGAGTCGATTCATATGCACCAAATTTGGACAAAATCAGACCAATCCTTGAGAATTTATGGCCCCAAAACCTTTGGAGATAATGCTCCCCGTAGTGTTGGCTATATACAACCAATCTCTTCCTAAATCAATATCAGTTCTTACTTGCCCCAAGGTCTATTTGGGGAAAAAAAATTGTCCCCTAGTGAGTAAAATATAAACTACTAGAATGAAATATGATATTTAGAAGATAAAGCTCCTGTGGCCGATTCGTCTGCGCCGAATTTGGACTAAATCGGTGGTAACGGTTAAGAAGTTACTTCCTTAAAACTTTGTTTCATAGCATTCCAGCTAAAGATGGGAAGAAGCTTCAGTTGTCCGAGTTGGCTGATGTTCAGCTCCCATTTGAAGTCCTTTCTGATACCAGGATGAGCTTAATCTCCAAAACTGTCAGGCAATAACTTCACAAACGTTGGTGCAACATACATTGTGAATAGTTCATATTTTACTCATATGGGGAGCCTTTTTTTATTCAGTCAATTTTGGTGCGTATGAATCACCTCGTGGAGATCTATCTCATATGAATATTATATTTTTATTCTAATGATTTATATTTTACTCGCCTTATTTTTTAACGAAAAACAGTTTTCCGAACATATCTCTAAAATTTCATAGTTCACTTAAATTTATACCTTTATACGTTGAGTGCAAGGAAGAAATGGGATAACTTTGGGAAAGGTTGGTTTTATAATCAAATAATAAGGCCCATAATTTCTCAACCGTTGGTCCCCATTTAGACCAAATTTTGAACATATGACTGAAGTCGGGGATCTATCTTGTATTTACATTAATTTCTTAATCTAATAGTCTATATATTACTCACTAGCAGGAGCTTTTTTAAGAATAATACTGTTTTTCAGCAATAACCTAATTGTTTTACCGTTTTTGTGCATATGAATCAACTCAAGGATATCCGTCTTGTATATCATATCCTAGTCTAAAAAAGTTCATATTTTACTGACCAGGGGAGCTTTATTTACGAAAATACTGTGTTTCGGACATATCTTCACATTTCATTTGAGGTGTTCAAACAGGGGAGCTACTTATACAATGCAGGGGATTTGGGGACTTTTCGGGGATATATCAGCGCTGACGGGGACGCAGGCATAGGGCTCGTTCCAGTCACGGAAGAGACAACAGTATAAAGAAAAATCTAGATGAAATAACAGAAGTTCTGATTTTAAAAATGCATCCTTTGGTTTGAAGGCCATGAGAAATGAATCAGCTTCAGCAGGTCTCTAAACTGTTGCATCTGGCTCTCAAACAGTTCTCTATCTAATCACACCTCTGCAATGGATCCACCTGAGTGAATTCAAAGCTGGTTATTTGCTGCAGGCAAGCAAACTTCATCTTGGTTTAGTGGGGACTTTGTCATTCAGGCCTGCAGCTCCCTGATGCAAACATTGAGTATTTAACCAGCTTGTTATTTCCTCCTTCTTTTCGCCTTCCTCCCTGACTCTACCTGGGATCCCTTCATTTTTTCTCTTGTCCTCATCTGGTTTTGTTAATTTCTCTTACCCAATGCTCCCCTCGTCCAATGTATACTTTTTTCCCTAACACTCTATTAACAAGGTTGGCTGTTGCTGCACATCTGATCCCTGAAAACCATCTCTCGAGTCCTCAGCTGTCGTCAGTCAATGGTCAGTCCTTCAACTCTATGGGAGGGGGTGTAAACTGAGGAGGCCTAGATGGGGGTGAGTGTGTAGTAGCCTACACCTGCAGGTCTATTATTGCTGTGTTTCACACTGTGATAAATGACAGGTGCAGCTAGAGATTTGCTGCACAGGTAGGTAGTGAAAACCAAATTAGTTTAAAGTTTGGCTGGAAGTGCGGTTTGGATGATAAGATGAAAATATATAAAGCATAGAGTTTGGAGGCAAAGGGAGGATTATAATGATTTGGATTCAATTTTGAAGATTTAAATTGATGAAACGAGAAGTGGATGAAGGGTGGATGGAGGGCTAAATGTTGGGCATAAGATTTGGAAAAAGGTTTGGATGGAGAAAAAAAAAAGAGAATAAAACCATAGCTTGAAATGAAAATGTTTTGGATGAAAGTTTCTGTGCAGGTAAAAACTTGAAAAGGTTGTTTTCATTCCACTTAACCAACCAATCAATTAGACCAACCAGATGGAGATATGGGCTGTTTTATCAACCACAGCTAAGCAGCCAACAGCTGGTCTGACTTATTTTTTCCCTCTAATGTACGTAATTTCATTTAATCCGTCCAGCAACCACAAATGACATTTTGCCGTCTGTGCTCATTATTCTTCATTGGGAGTAACAAATAGCCAGAGCGCCCCCCCCCCCTGCTGTTTACCGGTTTACACTGATGCTATCCTGCTGGCTTCAGCCACTGTATCGGGACTCACTACAAGCCCCTGGCCACTCTACCGTACTCTCAAGCACTGAGTGTGTGCTTTGTGATAAAGGTAGAAAGGTAATGCACATGCAGCGGTGATTGCTAGAGAGAGTTTCTATGGGTTTGGGGTGAAACCTATATTTCTGTTTGGCTGGTCATGCATGTCAGAAATCTGATTGTCAGCCACATCAAAAAGAGCGCTCTGCAGTGCTGCATGTTAAAGAGATGGCCAACAGTATTAGTGATTGTGAAGGACCATGCACAAGAAAAACAAATCAAGATCATCTCACATTATTGTAAATTTTACTTTGCTCAATAAGTGTGATGTGTAACGGTGAATGCCTAGAGCAAAGGTGGCAGAAAATTAGTTTTGTCCGTTAATGAGGGAATTATCTCGTTTTCATGAGAATATAAGCAGCTATATACTGTTGCCACCATGACACGCAAACACAAAACAGAAATTAAGCGGAGAAATTGTGGATGATTATAACAAATGAACCCAAAAATGACCATAACATAAACTTTAAACGAAAAAAAAGGTTTTACTCCAAGTCACATGTCCACATGACCCAGAAGTTGAGCAAACCGTGACAAATACTAAAAATGGCAGATGATTTTCACTTTAAATCAGCTAATACAGATATGACACTCCTGATCTATGAGTAACATGGAGAAAATAACAGTAAACAGGCTGTTTTTACTCATTAACGCAAGAAAATGGTCGCAATAATTAACTCGTCATATTGAGAAAAAAGTTGCTTGTTATCTCGTTAGTTACTTTGCCTGTTATTAGAAGATAAGGCCACTTATAATTTTCTGCCGCCATAGCCGTTCTCGGCTTCCATAGTGTAACAGGCTGTGGGGGGTTCAGGTACCAAAAGCACCTGATGAACCCCAAGCTGCCATACCTTCAAGTCTATGCAGTGTTATTTCGTGGTACTTTCCTAAATGTTTGGCACCTCAGAGCACAGCTATATGAATTAACAAGATAATTATGTGGTTAGTTCAGAAAAACTGAACATATAGCTATCGGAATTTTCAGCAATGACAAAACGGTTGTTGCCGCATATCCGGCCTGAAGGACTTTCAGATGCATCGTTCTATGATAATCAGTGACTCATGCAAGGACCAAAACAAACTTGGGAATATATCCATCTAAAAATGTTGCCTCGCATTGTTTTTTAAAATTAATGAAATATGTATCTGTAGAACCCTTCAATCTGAGAGTGACACTTTTATTCCCGATTTTTTTTATTATTTTCTTTATCGTCTCTGCTCATTCACCATTGAGCTCACTGCTGCTCGCCGCTATTCAGGTAGGAGGGGCCAACTCGGCCATGAATTCTGTGTTCTGTAAAAGTGAAAACACACCATAATTTGGATGCACTGAAAAATTTTCCCACATGACTTCGTTAAATTCAGGTGAGAAGTTTTTTCTTTAATTCTGCTGACAAACAAATAAAAAAAGATACTCTGTGTACCTTTGTAAGGTAATCACTATCTTAAGAGTGATAATGGGAAGGAGCGATCTGGTTGGTTTGTTACTACACGTATGGAGCGGTCACACCTCATCAGTTTTATTTTCAGCTGTATTCAACAATAAATGCTCTGGTAAACCTACCAAATCTCAAAGTTTCTCTGAGATTGGCAAAAACTCTGGGTGCTCTTCTCCAGAAGGTGAGATACGTTAAACTTTGAAGACCAACAGCTAAAAATTACTGTCTCAAAAACCTTTAGAGATAAAGCCCCCCTAGTGTCGGCGGGGGCACTTATCTTTCCCAAAATCTATCCAGTTTTCCTTGACTATGTTCTAAGCCACCCTTTATTGGGGTATAGAATTTGAAAAATAATCCGTGAAACAGTTTGTTATTGTGTTAACATGAAGGACCAGGAGCAGCGGCGGCGTCAATGACGGTTCCATAATATCCCCGACTTTTCTGGGCTATAATCATACCTAGACTGTCTAAACAAAAAGATTTCAAATTAGAGATGTCACACGACCAACATAAACTTCTCCTACTGACACTTAAAATGCTCATGTTGCAATAACTGTGTTCACACTGCCTATAATGCCACAATTTGCAAGCTGTAAAACACTCCAATAAATTGTTAAATTCCCCAGTATCTAATCCCCTGATCACCCTCTAAAAGTTATCTACGCTATACACACTCCATAACATTGTCATATACAATATCTATAAAGTGTTACTCTATTTTACTGGTATTGTCTAGTATATGCCGAGCTTATTTGTATCTCCCACCAAACACATTTCATTATATGTACATCTGTGGTTGTCAAACATGTGAATGCTAAACTAAACTTGAGATCTCAAGAGGAATATATATATATATATAGATATATATATATATATAGAGATATAGATATATATATATATATATATATATATATATATATATAGAGATATAGACATATATATATATATATATATGTATATATATATATATATATATGTGTATATATATATATGTATATATGTATATATGTATATATGTATATATGTATATATGTATATATATATATATATATATATATGTATATATACATATATACATATATATATATACATATATACATATATGTATATATACATATATATATATATATACATATATACATATATATATATATATATGTATATATATGTATATATATGTATATATATGTATATA
>VRLP01005486.1:0-36405 GCA_009660295.1 Lophius piscatorius | reverse complement strand
AACACAACACTCCTGCACTACAACAGCAGCCGCCCAAGGCATTTACAGGAAGACATACCCAAAGGACAGTTTCTACGCTGGAGGAGGAATTGTTTAAAATTCCTTGAATTCAAACATAAAGAAGAAGAGATTAAATCAAGATTCAGTGAAAGAAACTACCCCCTGGTTGTAATAAACAGTGCATACGATTATCCTTAATCATCCTCTGCAGCTGATCTACTCAAGCCCGATACTAAATCCAACACCAGAAAGAATAACGTTACCTATTGAGTTCAACCATGGCCGCCATAAACTTCAGGACAAACATTGGCATATCCTGCAAACAGAACCATCACTAAGAGAGATTACAAATGAAAAAGCCCACTCTTTTCAGATGCAAAAACTGCAACGACTGTCAAAACACCACAAACATTAGGTTCTTTACCCATCCACAAAAGTTCTAATAAAACCATTTATAGCATGTACCACAAAATGATTGATGTACATGTTCACATGCCCCTGTAGACAGGCATACGTTTGACATCTCAGAACACAAATAGCCATCCGCACAGGGAATATGGACCATGCTCTCTTATTACAAAGAAGCTAAACATGGCCCTCCAGCAACTTTACACTTCATTGGACTGGAACATGTGACTGTCCCAACCAGAGGGGGTACCCTACCTAAACTGCTCACTTAGAGAGAGATGTACTGGATTTTGGCCAGACCCACTGGCCCGGAGTCTCGGTGGCCTCAGGACACACCAGCTTGAACCAATGGCATAGCACCTGTTTACCAACTACCTGATCTCCATTTGCTTATATCTTTTTACCCTTATGACCTCTTTTGACCCCACAGGCCAATTGCATACCTTTTATCATTTTATCTTTACATTGTGACATCAAATGGCCCAGTTATATAGCTCTGTTATGAATTACTTCATCTCACCTATATCTTCCCCTTGCTCAGATGAAGGCGTGATAGCCGAAACGTTAGCAGGCGTTGGAATAAAGATCTAAAATATTTGTGACACTGAAATCAATCTACTTGCCACAGGTTGTTTTTTTGTTGGTGCCCCTCTTTTCCATTATTTCTATGCTGAATACATGTTTTGGTTTGGTACAACGCACTAACACACGAGGGAAGATGCGTCCACACCCACTTTCCAACTGTTATCAACAATGGTGCTTTTTTGGAAATGAAAATTGAATATTATTGAATGGAACTATTCTTCTTCTTCTAACCATGGAAGTTTTGAAAATCTCAATAATAGCAGTGATTTCAAGATATCACATCACGGAAAAACAGTGTTTTACCAAAGTACAACCCCATTTCCAAAAATTAGGAGGCTGTGTGAAATTAAAAAAAGAATGCAATTATGTGCTTATCATTGAAAAACCAAATGTAACTGAAAATAGCACAAAGACAAAATGTTGAATGTTAAAAGGGAAAATTTTGAAGTAAGTAATTTTTTTTGAGAATAACATTCTCATTTAGAATCTGATGACAGTAACATGTTTAAAAAATTATTTTCTTTTAACAACAGTCTTTCTTCGTTTGGGAATTGAGGAAACCAACAGCTGTGATTTTCAAACTTTATCGTGCTTTTTGTAGGATTTCAGTCCCCATCGTATTTTAGGTTTTGTAATGCACCAAACTGTTTCAGAGGTTGACAAGTTGGGACTGCAGGCAGGCCCGTTTAGCATCTAGACTCTTTAACTACGGATCCATGGTGTTGTGAGATGTACAGAATGTGGTTTGTCATTGTCTCGCTAAAGGAAGTGAGGCTTTTCCTAAAAAGGAAGTAGATGTTGCTCTAAAACCTTTGAATAACGTTTCTTATGCATTGCTGTCTTCGGTGCCGAAGATCACAGCCATCTAATATTGGCTTTTGGTCCTTGTCCCTTGTATACAGATCTTTCATGATATCATCTACTGTAGATGAAGAAATCCCACAATTCTTTGCTGTTATTATGTTGAGAAACACCATTCTTAAATTGTTGGTCTACTTGCCAGCAATTTAAAAACCTGCCCATTGTGACTTCAGAGGAGTCTCTCAGAACCTCTGTGGGATGTTCTTTTTAAACCCAATCATATAACTAGCCCGTTACTGGTGAACCTTATTCAGTGTAAAATGTTCTGGGTAAAAAAAACTCTCGTCCAAGATGCTTCTGAAGAAGCAGTGAAACGTCTTCTGGATGAATGAGAACCTACACAAACACGCTCTACCAGATGGTCTCTTTCAGCATGTCACAACTTTGTGAAACAAAAAAAAAGAGGCATCAAATTCAAAATGGGCAAACAATTTTCAAAAAACAACATTTCTCATTTTCACGTTTGATGTGTTGTCTTTGTGCTATTTTCAATCGATTTAGCAAATCATCATCATTCTGTTTTCATTACATTTTACACGGCATCCCATCTTCTTAGTAAGTAGGGTTGCCATTATGAAACCTTACCAAAGATGTTTCACTTTGTACATTGTACAAATATATACCTCAAGACTCATCTTGCTTAATGCTTGTTGTCTGCTTCTTTAAACATATTATGTGGTGAAACTCAGACCTTCTGTCTTGTTGCTGCAGGGAAGAAGTGCACTTATGGCCACAAGTGTAAGTACTATCACCCCGAGAGAGGTGGCCAGCCTCAACGGGCTGTGGCTGACGAGCTACGTGCCAGTGCCAAAACCTGTGTTACCTCCAAAAACCAGGGGGATACCGGGCTGGTGAAGAGCCACAGTGTTCCTGCTGGCAGCATTGAGGAAAAGAAAGGTGCTTTGAAGAGGCAGTCAGACCCGAGCATCCGAGCTCTGTCCTACAGCGACGCAGAAGATAAGCTCCTGGGCAAAGGGAGGGTGGAAATCCAGAAGAGCAGTGTGTGTGACAGTAGTGGGAGCACAATCATGTCTCCAACCCGAGGAGGCGGCCCTCCATCTGGTCTAATCCTTCCCAAGGACCAACAGTCCAGATCAGAGACTCCTCATGGACTACCAGCGCCCAACCATGACCTCTACCCTCACTGTGAGTCTCCAGACTTGAGCTATTACTCAGTAACACGGGCATACTCTGGCCTGGGCCTCTCCTCCAGACGGAGCCCAGACTGCCGCTTCCCTCATGACTCAGACCTGCGACTGGGCTCCATGGGTTCAGCAGGCTCTGAATGCGGGAGCGAAAGCAGCGTGAGCTGTGGGAGCAGCTGTGACTCATACAGTGAGAGACTGTGTCCCGGATTCCCCCCAGACACTGTATTGGAAGATAATGTTCATTTAGTGAGTTCCCACAGCAGGCTGTACCCCCATCACGTCGCTTCAAACCATGAACTCTGTGGCCTTCATCCTGCTGATTACACAAACATCCCACACAGCCACTCCTCTAATGCTGGAGTCCACGGTTACCCCCTGAGCCTGGCTCGTGGGCAGACCATTCACGATCAGCCTCCACCAGAGCCGACACAAAAGCGCACTCTCTATCCCCTTCCCCCTCACCTTCAGCACCAGACGCTAGCTACACGCTCCAGCTGCCCAGGTGACTACCACTCTGTGCCTCAGTCCAATCCTCACCTCCCCAGCTCTCCTCGTGGCCGCTGCCTGGCCCCAACACGAACGGAGAGCGTGTCAGACTCACATCTTTATGAACACTTCTCTATGTCACACCATCACCACAGAGCCAAACCTCCGCCCAGCTGGGACTCGTACTACAGACAGCCTCCATTACCACTGTCGTCCAGGTACGAGCCATCTCTCTACCAGAGCCTGCCAGACTCACACCAGTCATCCTGGCATTCCCCTCACTGGTCCCAGGGGAGCTATTCCCAGCACCGCTCCTCTCATCCAGCCCTCCACCCATCCCCAGCACATTACTTCAAACATCCAACCCACTCTTCTCACCCGCCCCACCCATCCGGCACCACTCTCCCCTCGTACCCCCCCCTCAGTGCTCACATTTCCGTGCCCTCACACACTCCACCCCCCTCCTACATGTCGCAGCATCCAGACTCCCCTGCTCACAGCCGCTACGGGGACATGAGGGAGAAGGTTTATATCAACCTGTGCAACATCTTCCCTTCGGAGCTGGTGAGCCAGGTTATGACCAGGAGCCCCCATATCACAGACCCCCAGCAGCTAGCAGCCGCCATCCTCGCAGAGAAAGGCCAAACAGGTTACTGAGGAATGGAAGAAAATGTAATCCACTCTCTGAAAACAAAAGCAATCATGTAGACCCAGTACAAATAAGAAAACTAAAACCTTTGGTTGGTTTGCCTCAGAGCAAACTGAAATTTATCTTTGTAGCACTTACTGGGCATGTGGTGGAATTTTAAATACCTGAAAGCTCTTTCCTTTCCTCTGACAGTTATGCATAAGTTTCAAACATATGAAATAATAGATCTAAATCCAGCACTGGTCATACTGCAACAGAAGGAGAGGCGATTCATATGTATGACTTTGACAAAGTGCAACTAGTGAAGATCCCTATTTAGTTATGTATTTTCACAATATTACACGCAAATGTAATGACACACCAATGTTCACACAAATATGACTCAACATTCAAATACCTTATTACCAGATACACATTTGTAGAGAGTACTTAGTAGGGATGGGTATTGTTCGGATGTCATTGATACTGATACTCTTAGAACTATTGCTCCATAATTTGGTCGCAATAATAATAAAAACATGAAATGAAAGAATGTTAGAAACTTAGACCTTTCCCATCAATGAATTAAGTTTGGCCAGTGTGGCTACTTGTTGTCTCTGCAGAGCTCATCGTCTGAGGAATTATTTAGCCGCTTTATTCAAACAGTTGAATTTGAGTATATTCCCCAACTCAGATGCTGCTGTTTTGCTTTTATCCGTTGATATAGATGTGGTTGGGCTGCACTTTTGACTTTTTAACAGGTAACCGTTTCTAGGTTCAGTATCAAATTGATCACACATCGCCCTTTGCATCCCTCCACTGGTACAGTGTACTAAGTATAATGTTTGCTCTTTATAATCATGTTTTTCATACTGTACAATATTGTGAAATAGATTCTGTCAACCCCTCTTTGAGGAGCAGTGGTCAGCCCTTTCAAATTACCCAGGCAGCAGATTGGCATTTAGGGTCTTGCTCAAGGGCTCTGTGGCATGTAGGCTGCAGGGGCAGCCCAGGGATTGAACCCAGACCTTCCAATTGGGAGGCATCGCTCTACCTCCTGAAACACAACTGCCCCTCACAGAAGCAGTAACCATCAAAACGGCCAGCTATGCAGGAATTTATAAATGTTACTTAAATACCGGTAGAGGCGTTGTTTGTGCTGCAGAACTAAGAGAAGGATTTTATTAACTGTTATCTGTACCCATCCCTAGTGACCACACATATGACGTGCTGAAATAATCTGGTATATGTAAAACACCACATGGGTGGGAAATTCTCCAATCTTCTGTTATATCGTTCTGGTTTTTGCACTCCATTATCACCTCACAGTTTCAAACTAGCAGTTTGCAGAGGTGTGTGTATCATATTAACGTGTGTGTCTGTGTTGTGTGTTTTGTGTTGTTGTTCCATGTTGATAAAAATGGAAGATGAAAGAATGTCGTCTCATTAGAGATGTTGTGAGTATTTTGGTCAGAGTGTACTTGTAGAGATGGGTGACCCTGTCATGTGTACCTTAGTTTTAGTAAGGGACATCTCTCGCTCTCTCTCTCTTGCTCTCTCTCTCGCTCTCATATCTCTCTCTAGAAGAAACTCTCGTCTCTTGTCTCTCGTCTCTTTCTCTTTCTCTCTCTCTCCCTTTATTTTGGGTCAGTGCTGGCATCTGCTACAGAGAAGGCCTGGATACATTAGAATCACTGTAATGTAAATATATTTAATAGCATGGACTGTTTTCTGTAGCAGGTCCCGGCTGAATCTATGCTAGGAGGAGAAAACCTTGTTTGATACAAATTGTATCATGAACTAAGTCGCTGATGTTCTATCCAGTACATGGATTTCTATCCAGTACATGGACTATCCAGTACCCATCCGACCCTGATGTTTTGATGCTTTATGATGAAGTGCTTTGACAACACTCGTGTTCCACATCATCGTGAGGAAACAGCTTTGAGACCATTTTGACACATGTTATATAACAGAAGGAGTTGCCTACTGTGTTTAGGTTCCACATCAGAATGGCTTCAAACCCCAGAGTATCTGGTTCTGAAGCTGCTTGTGTATTACAGGTGCTGAAATTGAAAAAAAATCTTGACTAGAAAAAAACACGTAAGTCATTCAAAAGTAAGGTTAGGAATCACTTCATTTAATTGTTTTTGATTTAAGTCGGAAAAATAAGTTGATTTAAAGTAATATGTTGTTGCACTTGAAACAACAGAATGTTATATTATCAACCCATCTAGCATCTCTTTAAGTCATACAATTGAGTGGATCGATCCCAACCAGGGGATTGGTCGGTCCAATTTCCCATGGTGGCCATTTTGAACGCCTGTGACACACTACCTACCTAATATGCAAAGATGTAAAACCATTTTGTATTAACCAAAAGATAAGGAGTAAAATTAGAATATTTTCAGTCAGTATAGAAATCCTGAGGATACAAATAAAATCTTTAATTTCTGCTTACCAGTAAAGACAGACAAAGCTTTTTGTCGGAAAGTGACATTTTATCCAAAACAACCCCCAAAAGCCTTTTGCCCACAACTCAAAAGTGTATTTAAAGTTGTCTCCTGTCACTACTTTCTTTGTTAAAACGTTGAACTTTTCGCTGCCAGTTTGTAAATGTATGGATGATAATTAATAATAATGATAATACCTTATACTTATTTTTATTGTTTAACATCCATACATCCGCAAACTGGATGTATGGATGTTAAAGTAAAAGTTGCACTTGGACATTGACAAATTCACTCTCTGAAAACTATGCTTCTGTGTTTGTACATAAATGGTGGATCAAGCAAACCTTTAGTTGCTGCAGTATATGTTAACAAACTGTTTAATAGTTTTAGCTAGAAGTAATTCACATACAAACTCGAATTAATAGATAAGTAAAGTAAAGCACTTACTAACCTAATGCTAACATTTCCTTGTGTAGACCCACATCTTAAAATGCTTTCTTTAGGGATGGACTTTAATAATTGTTGTGATGCAGAAATTTGAGAATGCATCATTAGCTAGAGGATATGTTTGAATGTACGTAGGTCAAAATGGTAACCGTTTACTTTAGTTTACAATGCTATGCAGTGTTGGAGGAAGTATCCAGATCCTTTACCTGAGTAAAAGTACTAATCCCATACTGTGAAAATACTGCACTGCAAGTAAAAGACCTGCATTCCAAATCTTACTTAAGTAAAAGTAAGGTTTCCACTGCATAAAGAGTAATAGTACTCATTACACAGTAGAATGGTCGCCATCAGCGTTTTTGGATTACTATATTAATTCATAGGCGTTACAGAGGGAGATCTTACTACGTTATGTCTTTGAGTATGAGTAGTTTCTAAGATCATCGTAACATGTTGACATATTGTTTAAGCTTAAGAAGTAGAATTTTCCACAGCCAATTAAGAAAAACAAAACATGAACATGAAGTGTATGAAAATCCTACTCTGAAAAGTAACGAGTAACTATAGCTGTTAGACAAATGTCTTGGAAAGAAAGAACAATATTTCCCCCTGATGTCAGTTCTGAATTGCTGGCAGCAACATTCGACCAAATTTAGTCCAGCTACAGTGTGACTTTCATTTAAAATGGCCTCCAGGGAATGAAAGCTCTACAGAGTGAGTTGATCTTATTGTTCATCAGGAGCAGGCTCCATTATGCTCCTCCGTTTTTTTTCCTGTCCAAAGTGTCAATGTACAAACGATGACTTCTTGTACAATAAGACCTGTGGATGAGAGAACTTGAGTGTGTATTGAAGAAGCGCCTTCTCTCCGGCCTCCTGGCACTGTGTGTCAGCGTGGCGCTGAGGGTGGGCTCAAAGTAATGCCTCTTCCTGGCATTGTGCTTATGACACATCCAATATCTGAACTATGTTCAGCTAATTGTTATTATGCATGTTTTAGTTTGGTGTACATAGCTGTGTTCCTGTCTAGATCTTATTTATACACGACACTGGCCTTTTTTCTCTGCTCGGTTTTCTTGTATATATGACCTAGTATTGATTTTTCTCCAGTGACACCCAGTGTAATTTAATAATGGATAGTTATCTTTTCTATAAGGCTTGACTTTTATTCAGTGAGTATGTTTTGGAATGCATCCTAACTTTCTCCCAAGCTGTAATTTGCAGGTGAACTGAGATGTAGATGGTGATTATAGGAAACTGTATTGCTGTGTTGTACATATTCTAATGCTATAAACACCAGTACACTTATTAAACTTGCATTTCTCCCATTAGAATAACGGTTTAACTATTGTAATTGTTCATTAAAGAGAACTGCAATAAAACATGTGATATACCACTGATGCTTTATTTCAAAACTCAAATTTTACTTTACACTTTTTTTTTTTTCAAAAATGATTAGGATCTTTTTGTACTTTACCCGATTTCTGCCCCACGACTTTCCTATAACATTAAGCAACTACTTAAATAATAAAAATAATATAGTAATCTTCTTAAAGTAATTTTTTTTGGGTTGGAAGTGCCAAATACAATCGCTCATCAAATTTTAGCTTCTCCAGACTGAAGTTTTATTAGTATATCCGTTTGATTAATGTGATATTTTGGACTAATCCAGCCATTTCAAGATGGCATCTCAAGTACTGCAAAATTATATTTTTCACATTTTGACTTTAAAAAAAATAAAAAATTGAACAGTTAATGATAAATATATCAAAGATTAAACAGTCATCTAGAGATGACATGTACACACAGATATTGTTGGGAAGTTTTATACTGAAAGGTTCCAGTTTTCAAGTGTGAAGATTTTCTAGCAGTCCATGATGGTAAGTAGGAACTTCTCCTAGGTTTGGACCGATTAGATCGGCGGTATTTGTGGGACGTCAGTCAAATGGCTACCTGACTATAAATTAAAGTAATAAAAGGAAGAAATGTTTTACTAAAACCTGTGTATAACTTATCCCCATTAAATAACTGACCTTCCGAAAAAAATCTAATGAACTCCTAAGAACCATCTCTATCTCAAGGAAAATTATAGGGTATTTAAATTCAACCACACAATCCACATTGAACACATTTGTAATAAAATTAAATGTTTTAAATGCTGCCCTTTGTGTGCAATGATCTGCAATGTTACATATGTTTGGATAGATGCATATAAACTTTTTAACTTATTTAAAAATAAAAGGTTGACTTTTTTTTCTTTTTTTTTTACACTTTAGGGACAGATTTTCTTTTTTAAATGCCCTGCTTCTACAAATTGACATTGTACATTTGCTGATTTGATTTTGCAAAGAGAAAATGAAACAATATTTTTCTAACTTTTATATCAATCTGTTCAGGACTTAAATGTTAAATGTTACATCTGACATGTTATTAAAACACAAACCATCAAATGTATTGAGACATTTAGCAAGAAAAAACAGCTGAGAGTCAAGTTTAACGCCATATAAGAAACTTTGCGTTGTCTTTAAAAAGTTTGTGAAACTTGTGATGCTGTGGTTACTTAGGTTATAAATATAAATATGATAGTCTGATGAAGAAAGCAACCCTGAAACATGATGCATCTATATGAGAATAAAATAATAAAAATGGGTCAAAACACAGGCTCAAAATGTAAAACCTTTATTTATGAACCAATTAAATGACCACAGCACAACTGAAAAATGAATGAATAAAGTGGATGGTGACAGCTGGCGTCCGACCAAGCATCATCACAGACACAATGACTTCACTGGAGGGGAGAAAGAGTGTAACTGAAGCCTTACAGTTGGAGTGGGGGGGGGGCTGAGGATGCGTCCACTAGAGTTTTCCCTTCATTCCCAGCCATCCTGCTGCTTCAGGGAACGGATACAAAAATATGACTGGAATATTCTTTCTTTCACCTGCTATGGCAAACAATAACGACCCACACAGAAGGCAGCTTTCAGGATCTTGCAAACAAACAAGTGCTTCAGCTTTAAAAATCTTAAAATATATCAACTTATACCAGCAAAACAAAAAATATAAACAAACTTTTTCAACATATTCTTTATAACAAACATTTTAAAGTAAATAACTCTTGAAAAAAAACACTTACATATATGGTCCAATCCACAGAAGATGGACTCTGTTGTCTGAGTGCAAACAATATTTTTAGATGAGAAATATGAGGAAATTTGCTGAGTCTCATTTCATTTTTGTGAGATCTGATCACATTAAGAGTTATTAGCAACGTAACTCTTTTTTTTAATATCCTGTCTGCACATATATTTATAGTTAATGCCAAAATCGGTAAAAACCATTTCTTAATAATACGTGTGTTTTTCTCTTTTCTCTTACTGCAAGTCTGACAGGCTCATGAATTTGCAGCAGTGTGCCAAATGTCTCCTTTGGTGATGCTTTAACAGGAGAAAGTCCTGAGCGGACCAGACCGGTCTAAGAGACTTCTTTTGCAAGAAATGTCTTGGGAATGAGCACATCTCCATTTTGATATTCTAAAAATCATTTATTTCATGAACCTCAAGAGTTGTAATGTTTTTCTGGAATAAAATGAGATTGAACCAGAACATCTAAGCAAGGACCGGAACAAAGAAAATATTCAGTAAAATTAGCTTTAAGTTTAAAAAAATAACACTTTAAACCTCCCTTTACACTTCAACCTGCTTTTGTCAGGTTTGACTCACAGCAGGACCTTCATCTGATCGTGGTACGGGGAAGGGGGGAGGGAGAAGCCCTATGGGCGTTTGACTGTCATTCACTTCTGCTAAGATTACAGAGGTAGAACTTCATCCAAGGTTGCAGACTTATGGTTTCATATGTTCACCAGCCAGAGATGTCAGGCCTCAGCGTGCACAAACATGCACAACTGTCTCCGTTCATAGCACAGAACGACCGACGAACGGACGAGCGGCTCCTCTGTCCCTTCACTTATTACCCTGACTTCCTCAATGACCTGTTAAGCAGAGAAAACCATCTATGGTGACTTGAAATCAAACACTAGGCTGCATCTTGGAAACCGACAGGCGAAGCTACACCACTACCAATCAGATTACTTCGTTCACCACCACCTCTGCAGGTAAAAAAACATTATCGCAAAAAGATTTCCTTTTTACCTCTGCCACATAGTTACATGTAGCTGGTTGGGTGTCCTTTTTCCGTCAGAAATCTTTTCCATTAAAATCAATTAATATTCTGCTACTTATACATATATATATATATATAATTCTTTACAATACCATAGTCTCAATGTTTTATATAAACGTTACATTCAACCAACAGCTTGAAGAGACTGAATGTGTAACATATTTCCATTCAATATAATAAAGCAACACTTTGACACTTAATGAAAGTCTTAACTTAATGTTAAACTCCAGTCTTTATTTATAACACCTAGTTTGATCATCAACTAAACAGAAAGGCAGCATCAATTAAACAGTCCAGCGAATGCAGAGGGAGGTGACATTAAAAGAGGACTACAGGCGAAATTAAACTGAAGACGAGGAACCAGAAAGAACCTCTGCACACGAATCATCAGGCTAACAAAACTCAACAACATCAAAGCAGCTTTCTATGGCCATGTTTGCTCAAAATTAAAAAAGAAAAAAAAAATTCAATTTCTTCCATTTGATGCTACAGTTTCTCTTCAGAGTTAAAACTCTCTGCTGTACAACAGCTGCGGGTTCACAGTGGGGGTGTACATTAGACAGCCATAAGAGAGGGAAAATGGGGCAGGGTTTGGCAGTTGGGATCTATGAGGGTGGCGAGGCCGACAGCAGCTGTCGAGCATTAAAATCAAGCAGCAACTGAGGGGAAAGTTTGGGAGCAGCACCCTAATGGAGAGAAAGGCTGACATCACATGCACTCAAACTCATCGATTCTCTGCTTGGTGTTACCGGATCGGATCTGACGCAGTGTTTTGTATTTGTCTCGGCCTGCTTTTACGTTCTCGGCGTGTAGAACGTCGTTCTGCGTCTTTTTGGTTTCATCTCGTGCCTCGGCCAACTCTGAACTTAATGTCTGTGAGACCAGAGAGCAGAGGCGTAGAGGGTGAGGGGGAAAGAGAAAAAGTAGGGAAATAAATCTGTTATTTGCAATGTAACGGAAAGCATCTCATCCATGTGTTTCAACATACAATATATTTTCATCTGTTAAACTATATTTTACACCATTAAGCAGGGATGACTTTTTCCAATGCTGAGCACCCTCACAGCCCCTACAGAAGCAGAAGCTGCACTGTTTACGTACGTTAGTCCTTTATGGTAAAAACTCATCTGTAAAACCGGATTACTGCAGCCGATTATTTTATGTTTCAGTGCTTCTCGCAGTATCTTCAGTCCTGGCAAATGGACACGTCCAGCTTAGATCTACAGCCTCTCTAATAAATTTTAGGATCTTAACCTAACCTTCTGCTGCCATCAGAAAATCTTTTAAGATTTTGATTGTGTATATGTATTTATATATATATGGTTTAATAAAATGTGTGGTTTGATATCAAATGTCTGATGTGGTCGCTGTCCACATACCTGTAATAATTATTAGATATCTCTGAACAACTAATAGATTGTTTTATGTCTTTCTTGTAATTCTTTCATCATCTATCATTACCATTTATTATCTCAGACATAACTTGTCAAAAAATTGCATGAAAAGAGACAATATGTCTGCAGTGGTGTAAATATGATGCATATAGATGACTGTATTGCTTGGCCCAGTGATTGGAATATTTAAGCTCCAATGGAACTTTTCTTTCTTCCACTTCAAGTCTGAAAGAATTACCTCAACACAAAGGCCATGGCGGCGAGATTAGAGCAAAGCACCTGATGCTGACGCCAGCCCCATCTCGCAACACTACAGAACAGGTGATCAGATGCAAACTGAGTAAAGCCAGGCTTAACTAACATACTTGACCCTATAAGTTCAGACCGGGACCATCACGTCTCTCTGTAGGGCGAGTGTGATCACTACACCCATTGAGAGAAATGGACAAAAAGCCCTTTGGGTCATTCATAACAAACAGACTTCTGTTGACAGGATTGGGAGGGGTATTTTAAAGCACCTCTTAAAATATTTATTCAGTAACATTTTCCAGTTATCATACTACAAGAAATGTAACTTAAATACTTTCAATTACTTTTGTTTTACCTGAATACCAGAGATACAAATAAATAAAAAGGGACAAGAAATAAAAAGGGTGTGGAGAATTTGACTTTCCCAGGATGTGTTTTGCTGTGGCTCTCACCTGCAGCTGCTGTTTGACCCTCTGGTTCTTATGGGCTTCAGTGACCCGCTCCTCTTCACTGCGGAGGTCGAGCTGGCTCACGCCCTCATTTGAGAGCTCAGCGCTGGCCTCTAAGTGGTTTTCATCCTGCTCATTGTGCTCATCCTCGGCATTGCCACCCAAAGGTGCTGGAACCACTGTCATTGCAGTCTTCAGTTCCTCCTTGGTCTTTTCCAGGTCCTCTTGCGCAAACAGGGCCTGTACGGGGAGGAGTAAAGAAGAGCGACACAGTTGCGTACAGGATTCACAGCCGACAGCTGAGAGTAAAATGTGCAGCAGACCATCAGTATTAAATGGAATCTACCATGTTGAACAATTACTATAAACAAATTTTCAGTTGACAACACTGCAGCTGAAGTGATGCAAGATAAACTTTGTGTCGTCTGACGAGTGTCGTCTGACGAATGTCAGACGACACAAAGAGGCAATCCACTTCATAATGTGGGATGGAGAGGCGTTTACCTTTTGCTGCCACTCTGTGGCCTCATCATCTTTCCTTCTCTTGGCTTCTTCTAGGAGAGCGATCTTTGCGGTAAACTCAGCCAGCTCAGATGCCTGTGATAGAACACAAGTGCATACTCAAAGTTTCCAACGTACAAGAATAAGCCCTAGAATTCAACTTCATTATCCAACATAATTTAACACTTGCCACATTACTTGGTTGTGTGTATAAATGGGTATGAATATATTCATACCATAAGCTAGACATTATCAGGTGAAACAACTACACACCAATTGTTCCTGGTTCTTCTGCTGGTCTGCAGCTCGTTTGGCCAGCTCCGCCTTGGCTTCCTCAGCCATTTGCCTCTCCTTCTCTAGCCTCTCAGCTTCCTCTCTGGCCCTCCTTCTCTCCTGTTCCAGCTCCAGAGCGAGACGCGTCTGCTCTTCTAGCTCTGTGGAAGTGATATATAGCAAGTCTCAGTCAAAATATTCTGTACATTTCCAAATCTCAGTGTGGCAAGTCAAGTCAGTTATAGTTGGTTGGTGAACATGAAACTGGATTGAGGAGGCATTTATAGATAGATCATAGTTGAACTGTGAACACCCTGTATAATAATCGTAAATGGGCCAGTGGACAACAAATTCAATAATTTGACACAAAGAGGTGAGAGGGAGGCTGCAGAGGCAAATATAGGTAAACAATTGATTAGAGGAAGGGAAAAGTGTCTACCTCTCTGAGCTCTCATGGTCTGCACCTCAATCCGTTTCAGCCTCTCCATCAGCTCGTCTTTCTCACGTTCAATCCTCTCCTTCTCTTTCTCTGCATACTCACGCCTTTTCTTCTCATTCTCAAGCTGAGCCCTGATAAGTTTCAGAATTTCGTATTAGTCAAGTATTTGAGAGTGAATATGTCATTCATTTATTACTACTCAAGACACCACCCCCAAAACA
Source organism: Lophius piscatorius (assembly GCA_009660295.1). Lineage (NCBI taxonomy): Eukaryota > Metazoa > Chordata > Actinopteri > Lophiiformes > Lophiidae > Lophius > Lophius piscatorius. The sequence goes on along the minus strand of VRLP01005486.1, from coordinate 21,688 downwards.
GTATCATAAATGCATAATGTAGGCGTATATATCTACTGTAAACTATACATCCCCAGCCCCATTAATCCATGTCGGGAGGTATAACAAAAACAAAAAAAACTGATGAAGAAACTAATATCCTGACTCGTAAACAACTGAAGTGATCCTACAGCACTTTAACTGAATGAAATGCCAAATAGACAACAGCACCATCCAGAGGAATGGTTCTACACTCTACTGTTGGATTTCTATCGGTCTTGAAAAACTAGTTTGTTTGTTTATAAATTGTAAAAAGAAAGAAAGAAAAAGATTTAACACTAACAAGCATTGATTGAAACGGTCTTTAGATGTTTGAAAAAAAATCAAAAAAATCTGACATCTTACATTTAACAATAAATAAAAAATATATAGTAAATGGTCTTATTTACGTCAGTGTGCTTCAAAAAATTATGCATATAGTAAAACAAGTTACTTTAAACCTGTGATCAGCAAAACACATTTAATATATAAATTAATTTTCCTTCTGGCTCCTCGCAAGAATGAAATGTAACACAGCTCTCGAGTGTTCCTCTGAACTACCTCTCCATCTGCTTGTGGTGCTTCTCTTCCCGGGCCTGAGCCTTCATCTGCTGGACCTCAATGGTGTCCGGCTTCCTTCTCCTCATGTACAACTCGTGGTTACCCATACACAAGGCCAAGATGCGCTTGTTGATGCGCAGTCGCGGGGCATAGAATACAAAGTCCTACATGTTTTGATTTTTTTAAAAAAAGGAGGAGGTCAGAGAATAACTCTTAATGTAAAACAGGCCATACATCAGGCAGAACAATCTCTTCATACTTGTGATGAATTTGACACTTACTGGTGCTTTCTTGTCAATGGGTTTGATGCCAAATTTCTTGTCATTGAAAGAGATGTTTCTGATTTCACTCCATGGGAAGCCAATCTTTGGTGACAACCTGGAAAAAAAGACATCAATAAATTACATTTTGTAGTTTCACCACAAATCCTTCAGCAGCAGATTGCTCCACCCAGTGTAAGACAGCATGCTACTGCAAGCCTGCTTCTGCAAGTCTGCTATTAAACGATGTATGAAGCCGAAGAAATTTTTCCACAGACACACCAATGAAAACTTGGCAGAGATAAACAAAGCAATGAAGCCACCAAGAGCTTGTTACATATCGCTTAAGGTTAGCGTTGAGCTTCGAACTGATAGAACTAATTTGTATGCACAAACTAACCTTTACATCATAATTTATATGTTTATAAATAACATAAGATGCTGACCTTGGTGCTGAGCACATTTAAACTGAAAAAGATCAAACCTCTGCCAAGGGCCAAAACCAACCTACTTTGTGTTTTCCTCGGTCATTGTTTTATACTGGAGAGGAAAAGGAAATGACACAATACATGTCATACAGAGTACACCTATAGTATAGAGATGATATCATTTTGGTTAAGTTCTGTGTTCATCCACTGTTCTGTTCACCCCTGCTTATTCTTGTTTTTTAATGATGCGAAACTTGTTATGACACCCTCATTTATTCATCTCAAGGATTTGCTAAGACCTACTTCTGGAAAGAATTTCATGCAGATCCGTCTATTAGTTTTCCCGTAATCTTGTTCAAAAATAAACTAACTGAAAGACAAACAAACGCACCGGCGTGAAAACATAACCTCGTTGTTCCTTGGCGCTGGTACCAAATCAGTGTAATCATGTACTCAACACCCAAATAAATCCATGCATTCCTTACTTTTGAATTGATATATCCATAGTGAGGGGTCAAAAGTATCCACTTAATGTTAAAGGAATTCATGTAATGTGTTCAATAAATTAAAAAGGAAAAAGTAGATGAAGCTAAGTACCAAGCAGCAGCATCTGACAGCATTTTTACAGAAGTATTGTCTTCATTTTCATGTCCATAGATCATTTTTGTGTAGTGCTTGAATAATGGTTAAACTACCTTACAATTTCTGGCGGTACTGCTTTCTTTCATCTGTATCCACAAGCTTTCAAAAATGTGCATAAATACAGATTATATAAGGTAGTACAGACGCATCTGACCATACAGGGAAATTAGGCTTAGTAGATGAGATATGTAACCACACAGTAGTTTTCATGTTCATGGTCAAAGATAACCTCAGATTTCATTACAAGTATAATCAACCATCAAATGCTGATTCCCACGTACATCTTCAACTGAATTCTATCTGAAAGATTGTTGCTGCTCATAAAGCTCCACCAATACACGTCTTTGCATTTTCCATTCTTTAGCTGATCAAAGGAAACCCCGGCTCTGAGCCTCTTGCAAACAATTGAATGTGACAGGATTCGTAACAAAACGCCATATTGTTCCTGGAGTAGCCCTGGGGATTCAGAAAAACAATTCCCAGAATGCATCAACTATTTTGTGAATAAATTCAACTTATTTGTTGTTGCGCGTGTATCCCTTACTTATCTTCATTTTCATAAATGTTGAGGCCGAGGGCATCCACACCCAGCCATAGCTGTGTGCCCTTCTTGTTTTTGATTTCAAAGTAGTTGACTCCATACATCTCCAAGTCCTGGGCAATTTTAAGATATTCCATCATAGAGTCCTCTCTAGAGAAAAGGAAAAAAGCAGTTACAACATTTAATCTGATCAATGGGAAACATATTTTTCTCACATACATGTAATTACTCCAATACAGGTGGGTCACTCTGAGGTCAATGGTGCTTAGACCTCTAAAATAAGCAACAGTACTGAATAGGAAGTTCCACACCCCACATAACATAGGGCCAAATGTGTACACTCTAGTACACTTTTCCGATCCTTCTTTGTCATAGAAGTGGATAAGGAAGGTTTGACACAGACCTCAGCATTCCCCTGTGTTCTTCATGCCAAGTCTGTATCCTGTCCTCCCACTGCTCCTTGGTCAGCTTATGCTGCTCGAGAACTCTGCACACAAACAGACACAATTACTTCACATGAAGGAATTTTGAAAAGCACAGAATTGTTCCCTTAAGGGGATATGATTGAATATTCTAACAGGCAGCAAGGCACATTCCAAGTTTTTATCCAATCCCACACATTCATCGTGACTATGAGTTATATTTGCTCCTAGTAGAACAGCATAGGTTGTGTGTGTTCTTACCTCTGTGCCAAGAGTCTTTCGTGGGTCAGGTACCCAGACTTGTGCATATCTTTGTTGTAGTCTCCATACTTGGCCTGGACAGAATATGATGCTAGTAGCACCGCCGTCTCTGGAGGACAGTAGTTCTCGTCGTTCAAGATAGCCTCTTTCACCTGGCAGGACGAGAGGGAGTGATGGAGACAAATTGAACTGAATTATTTGATATTTTCCTTATGCCCAAAAAGGAAAAGCTAATTTAAATCCCATGGTAAACTTTTTTTAGTTTTTTTAAATGAAAAGGCTACCACTTAAGAATTGCCTCTCAACTATTATTTATGGCCCACCAGATATGTGTGGTAGATGTCCTCATCAGCGTTTGTAAGACTCCTCGTATGGAAACAATAAAAAATTACATATTTACATCCACCCAGCCCCACAGCTCATCACTGTTAAAGGTTTAATTGGCACTTCTGTAATGGTTTAAAAACAACCTACAGGAATGAGTACCACCTTTTTTTCAAATGTGAAAAAGGCCATTTATCTCCCACAAATATTTGTCTGGATTAGAAATGAGCTTTTTCCCCCACTGGAATTGGATGGAAATGTTATACTTGAGAGGTTTGTTACCTGCAGGAAAAAGAGTCTCTGAGTGATCTCCTGTATCAGTTCCTCTGAGACATCCTCGGGGAAGAACTTGGCTCTGAACTTAAACTGCAGGGGGTTCTCTTTCTTCACATCCTGCTGAGTCACCTGGTCAGTAAAGACATCATCAATATTTCAATTTTATGCCGATGATACACAGATCTATGTCCCATTAAAATTCAAAGAAAAATTTAAATTTAAATTAAAATCATAATTTTTCCCGTTTGTCTGAGATAACGTGCTGGATGTCCTACAACCATCTCAAGCTAAATGAAAATAAGTCAAATAATTTGACATCTCTGCGACACATCGCTGAGAGGAGGGCATGACACCACAGGAGCTATGGTCGACAAGCCGCCCAGCTCCAGGCATCGAAACCAATGCTGCCATGTAATATACACTCATCCTTCAATTGCTGGATTTTATTTGGTCCACATTATCATCTAATGCCTTTCGTTTTGTTTCTCAACAACAAACCATAAACTTTGGTCCACACCTATATCTTAGTGGAAGACAAGATGCTTTTGAATATTCCTTTTAATAACTTAAATTTACTCCATATCGAAGAGACTGTACTAAATAAGCACACTGATCACATGCCCTGTGATCTGGTTAAACCCGACAAGAAACTGCATGTGAAAATAGATAATTTTATGTTTTGGAACAGATATGACAGATATGCACAGTGGTCTCATGGCAAGGCTAAACTCTTCCCATTGAAAGATACAAACACACAGACACAGGTTCATCTCAGACAAACATCAGACACCGTCTGAGTGATAGATATACAGATTAGTGAGAAAGTGAAAGGTCATGATGATGAGATTGCTGTCCTTGAAAGGAAATTATTTAAAGTGGAGGAAGACTGACCTTTTTATTGAGTTTGAGCCAGGTGATGTAGCCTTTACTGTCCACATACTGCAGGCCGAAGAACCAGACCTCCCGCAGCCCCACCGTCTTCACTACCTGTAAACAAAACACGGGGTATTCTGAATTTCCCACTGAAGCTGGAAGTATCGATTTTAAAGTTGGGTTTTTATGCTTTAATATGTTAATATACACAGACAGTGAACAGTTGACATGCCATACTGAAGCCCTGTTTTAAGTTAACTAGGAACATCATGATGCTGAAAACACTACATCCAGGATACCAACATATATCAGACCAATATAAGATCAAGACAAATGGGATAAAAACAAACAAACAACCTCTAGCTTTTTTTAAATCATGGTTTTTAAAATCTCTGGCTTCGGTTGGATTCCATCCGAGCACCCTGAAGTCTTTTTGTTAATAGCTTGATGATGACCAGGTCAGTGATGGGTAGCTCCAAGAGCCACACTGCTTTGTCTTTTATCCATTAAGTATAAAAATGTCTACTGATCAAAGGTATAGAAGACAAAAAAATGTTTATTCTAAATGACATTCATTTAGCCCCATCTAAGATCAAACTGCACATGTCAATATCTGGAATCACACTTTTCCTAAAATGCTGTAGTTTTTTTTGTATTAGACTACTCAATTGTGCACATGTTGTTTTACAGATGCCCTCCTTTATACACATGTAGACAATCTACAAGGTCAGAGTATATGGGAGTACTTAAATTTACTCTGGTAATGTTCCTTTGCTAGTGAGGCTCATTTTAAATGGCGTAAACACTGCCACCAGAATCTTGGTGTACACAAACAAGAGGACTGATACCCCGTGAACAAACGTGTCTCCGGTCACTGGTAGGGTGGTTCGATTGAAATATGAACACAGCACGGACAGCTGACCAAAACTAGGATGACTTCACAATATGCATCCCAGAATAATTTGTCTGTGGGATTGTGGGAGTGGAGGCATTTTTCTCTACTTTAAGTATGTTGTGCTCAACCAAAATATGTAAAAATCATAAAAAAGTGGGGGAAATGGTGGCACTAACAAAAAACAACCCCAGCAAGTACATTGATCTCAATATCACCAATAATTAAGTTCTTTATTTCATTTATTAGTGGATCTCAAATGATATCCTCCTTTTATATCCTGCTATTGCTCAGAAGAAGTCTCAAGAAACTAAAATGTTAGTAGAAGTTGAAATAAAGAACTTAAAAATTGCACAGAGATTAATATACTTACCGGGGTTGTTTTTTGTTGGTGCCACCACTTATTCACATTTTTTTATGATCTTTACATAATTTAAAGCATAAGCTCATATACGTGTCGTGATATCACTGGACTGTTCAAATAAAATCTTACAATGGCTGATTGTTAATCCAACTTGCCTTATTATCCAAATGTCATTCAAACTTTAGACATTAGATTAAATGGGGCACTATACTCCGTGTTGGCACTATCAGACATGTTTTCGCACATGGATATTATTCTAGACAAAGGCCAGTTAAAAGGTCTGGCTCGAGCCTCTCACTGAGAGTGGTGATTGCAGAATTAGCAGCTCAAGTCAAAAGGTTTGTGACGCTAGAGTCGGGTCATTAGTGGGTTTACATGGACAGCCTAATTCCGATTAGATTCGGAAAAGGTTCCTAATCGGAATGAAAATGCTGCATGTAAACACCCTTTTCCGAATGAGTTTTCAAACCTTTGCAAGGAGGTAGTCTAAATCCTTTCGGACAGCCTTTCTGATTGCCAGTCGCTGCATGTAAATACTGTATCGGAAAGCATTCTGTTTGAGTTGTATCTGCGCATGTCCAGCATCGTGACGTCATGCTACGGCTGAGTTTTTTTGGCGCCGCGTCACATTTTAAATGCGGCGACTTCAAAACAGTACCGCATCTGCATCGGAGACGTACTACGCTAATTTACTCATCACGACTTCTAAAGAGTTGAACATATTAGGACAGTTAGATGGAGGAAAGCCCCTTCCGCGCATGACCTCTTTGTTTTATTTCTTCTTCTGGGCGATTGTTGGCGGTCGATTCCCAATTCATCGAAGTATTATTCCCACCGTATGAACTGGAGTGCGGATCATCTGCGCATGACGTTACAATTCCGAAAGGTATAACTCGAATAGAAGAAAAGTGTCCCATGTAAACCAACCTAGTGACTGGTCCTTTGTGTTTTTTGAACAGTCCATGGGCCTGTGCTTAGATCTATACACCACTTATAGACTAATAAATATTTTTTAAGGGATCAACTTATCATATTTCACAAACTGACACCAGGTAAAAACTCGGGATGACAAGAGTAGTCCTGTTGATTATTTATATTTGACATCACATTATTTTACGACACAGGACAGCGTCAAACATTATTCTGGAAGAATACCTCGATAACTCAGGCTGCTGTTGGCAGTCTGCAAGTGGGATATGATTTTTTATTGAACTGATCGGCACGTTCTTGTTATCCACCAGACAATTTTGAAAAAACTAAATGTTATTTCATTTCACAGTATTATTATTAGTTTATTTATTTGACAACGACACAGCAAATTTGGTTCTGCAACATTTAACCATGTACAGGTGCCCATCTACTGCCCTAAGTGTTAATAGCAACTTTTAATCAACTAGAGTATTGATATGATTATGACAAAAACTGACAGCTGTGGCTTCATCCCGACATTTGAATAATGAGGAAAAACATGGTTCAAATCCTTATAATATACTTGTGTGATAGTCTTTCTGACTAATGTCCATGTATAATGTGAACAATCATAATCTATATGTTATCGTTTAACTATTGTACCAATATTTATCTAACGTAATGGGAAATATGTGTCAGATAACATCAACTTTTCTTGCAGTGACCAACTTTTGTGTATCTGTTCGTCATTCTCACCTGGTCAAAGAGCTGCTTTCCTGTGGTATTGGTTTGGATGGCAAACTCCAGCTCTGCATCCATTGTGGTCACACGTACGTTGATCTAAAAGAAAAACAACATAAAGTTTACTTTATTTGCCATATTACGCAGGAAAACATTGAGACGAATCGGAGACATTATAGTCTATAAAAATACCTTTATACCGACCATGTACAACTTAATAGTTATTACAAGAATGAAAAAACCCGATTTCCTTGACTTCACAATCGTTTATTAGTCATTGATTGATTTATTAGCTGCCAGGCTTGTGTAAGGCTTTATTTGGGCAGCATAGAGGTGTTTGCTGTTATTGGGGAGGCAGAAATTCAGAGAACGATCGGTTTGTTTTGCATTAGAGCTTTCTTTGATTGAAGAACACATTACCACTGCTTAGTCTTATTAATTTAATAATGGAAAGCCAAAATGATGATTAAAAATCACATTTTGTTTAACTGTACAGCTCTAAAGACCTCATCAATATCACCACAGCAATAATGAAACATCTTTAGGTAGAGACAGAAATGTTCTTCCAATGTTTGTTACGTGACGTCTCATACAAAAGACACTTAAAATGAGAAGTGAATGAACAAATGATTCCAATCATGAGGTTAGGATTCAAGATAATTTAATTTGTCTTTGGGAAATTAGGCTACCATATAGTGAGGATGGCAATGATTACAGTAAAATTAGATTCAATAATGGTAGGAACTGAGCCAAATGCTCAGAATGTGTATAATGCGCCCAATTGAAAAACACATTTATTAGAGGGAGTATGCTTGTATATGATTTATCTTTTCAACCCTATACTCACTACCCGATTCAATCAAGGCCATGGCCGACTACTAGCTCCGTCATTGGCTGTGCCTTGAGATTCAGGCTTAGCAGCAGCTGATGTTGCAGTGCAGAATGGGACTGAGCTCAGTAGACTATGACATTGTGCCACCCGGAATGGTGCGTGTTAGTAATTACCCACATAAAGAGTGACAGAAATAAGCTCACAACACAGAGGAAGGTGAGAAGCAAAGTGAGAAGCATGATTAAAAAGAAGAAAAAGAACGAAGACTGTATTATTAGAAAAGCAACTGGTGAGTGTAAAAGGGAGAGATAATAATAACTTTATTTATATAGCACTTTTAAAAGCAGAATTTTGAAATTGCTTTGACAACAGACCAAAGGCAGCCAAATACAATAAGCAGGCAGAAGCACAAAGAACATAAAACAGTGGACATTAAAAATAAAAGACAACAGTAAAAAGAAACAAGAAAAAATAAGGGAACGATTGAGAGATTAAAATATGATAAAATGTCCAAAAGACTATAAAATGCCCAATAAAAGGAAAATGGGCATGACATATCAGCAGGTCTATACAAATGGATTTTACGATGCGACTTAAAGGAAGTCACTGATTCTGCGAGCCTTACCTCCTCAGGCAGGTTGTTCAGGTTGTTCCAAAGCCTAGGTGCCCTGATGGCAAAGGCACGGACACCTTTAGATCTTTGACTTGACTTTTGAACAACCAAAAGGGTCCCTCCTGAGGATCTGTGGCTTGTCTCGTATTGGGTCTTTTATGTAATCAGGCGTCAGACCTAGACGTGCCTTAACATTAATCAGTTAAATGTTAAAAAAAATTATAAAAGGCCAGTGGACAGATACAACTATTGAGGTGATTTGATGTTGCCTTTTAAAACAAGTGAGAAGCCTAGCTTCTGCGCTCTGAACTAGTTGGAGGTGACAGAGGGACTTTTGATTGATGCAGACAGGAGAAAATCTGGAGAAAATTAAGGCATCAAAAATGTTATTTTTCTCACACACTGACAAATGTGAGAGCAAAGATTTAATTCTAAAGATGGATTTGAGCTAAAGGAAGCGTAACTGGGTGACTCTTTGATGTGTGGTTTGAAACTGAAATCTGAGTCAAAGGTTACCCCTAGGTTATCTGCAGATGGCTTGATGAAAGTGAAAGGGGGACCAAGACTGATGGGTTTTTTTTGGATTTGGGGGACTGAAAAGAAATATCTTTGTTTTGGAGATGTTAACATGAAGAACATTTTTAGCAGTTTAACAGTTAACCTCATCTGGACATCTGGTCTACAGCAGCAACTAGCCTTCTGGAGTCACTGGGTCTCAGTAGAAGGTAAAATTGTGTGTTGTCTTCATAGCAGTGAAATGACGCGTTATGTTGTGAAGGATTTGGCCAAGAGTATGTACATGCAAAATAAATTGGACCTAAAATTGAACCTTACGGTACTCCACAGGGGAGCCGAGTTGTTGAAGTGCGAGAACCTGCAATGGTGACTGCAAAGTTTCTTTCTAGAAAGGTGAGTATAAAAACCAAGGGCAGTGTTTTTAATGCCCACCAAGTTCTTGAGATGGTCGATTAAAATAACATGGTCTACTGTGTCAAAAGCTGAGCTTAGGTCTAAAACAATTAAAATTGAACACCTTCCTTTGTCGGCTGCTAAAAAGAAGTCGTTAGAGACTTTGATGAGGGCAGTCTTTGTGCCATGTAAAGCTCTAAAAGCTGACTGAAATTTCTAAAAGATGTTATTATAACACATTAAGCTAAAAGTTGGGTAAGTTTTTCTAAAACTTTACTTAAAAAAGGAAGGTTAGAGATTTGTGTAAAATGATTAAAAACATTGGGGTCAATGTTAAGTTTCTTTAAAAGAGGAGGGACCACAGCATGTTTGAAAGAACAGGGGGATATTCTATTTCCTAAAGAACTATCCTCAGAGCAATAACAAACTAAACCTCAGAAACGTTTACTTGCCATTTCTCACCCTCTATTGTTAACATGCCTCTCTCTCTCAAAATTAAGGTTAGGCTTCTTTGTGTTCCGTGGGAATTTCTCTTGCAATAGAGAATATCCCTGCAATGAATAATGCATGAAACATGTTTCTATACAGCACATTGCTAGATTCCCACAGTGCCACACTGAACTCAGAACACAATGCGTTTTCATCTAATTAATTACCCATTGAAAGTTGTACCACTCTTTTGACGTTTCACATGAACACTACTGCATTGCCTACACTAATGTTCAACAGTCGAATGGGAAGATTCTGGGATGAGACTTCCACCTGAGCGTGCCGGGATCTCCTCTTTTATAACAGATGCCTGTAATAAACCCATATATTTACGTAAATGACTCAGAAGACAAGATTTTTCTTCATTAGGTCAGATGGTTACAACAAACCATCATCATTATTATTTATTTTACATATATTTGTCACCTGGAACTGTAAAAGCATGGATGCAACTGTGAAAAATGGTAATATACTGGCTAATCTAAAGAAGTTAGGAACAGATATACCCTTTTCTGCAGGAACCCATCCTAAAAATAAAGCTCACAAACAATTAGACAAAAGGTAGGTCGGGCATATGTATGTATACCACTCCAACTTTAACTCCAAATAACATGGAACATATCATTATCAATACAAAAACCACCATTCACTAAAGCTGATGTTATTTCATACTCAAATGGGAGATAAGTTATATTCAATTTTAGGGGTGCAAATCACCATTTCCATCACGATACAATACCATATCGATTCTATGGACAACGATACGATATTTGCCGATATCACAAAATCTGCCAAGATACGATTACGATTCGATTCAGGGGCCTGCAACCGATTTCAGCCTATATCATGTGCCCAATTAACAAAATTGGTTGCATTTCACCTTAAGAAAGAAAAATTATAAAGCAATTTTGACAGTTTTATTGCTGCAATGTTAAAGACATTGCAATAACAATAACAATAAAAAAAAATAATAACGAAAAGGGCAAAGACCAGTGTTTCAGTGTCAAGTGACACATTTTTCATGTTTAGATTATGGGCCTAACCATTCATGGATTCATATTGGTATATCGGTTTGTTGGACAACGATCCAATCAAATCAAAATACCGATAAATATATCGTCTTTTTTAAGATATGCCTTTTTTATAAATTACTAACGGCGATGCAGGGTTTCCCATACACAGGCTCCCTTCCCTATCAGCACACACAGCTCTCCCTGGAAATTAGCGTTCCCCTTGAGCAGATAAACCGTTCTTCAAATGAGAGATAAAGGCTTCCTGGTACAGTCTGAATGTTTACTGCCTTACAACAATGTGGAATATTAGCGCTAGGAATTTTAGCTTAATGCTAAAATTTAATGGGAATTTCTATATACATGCTAACTTGGTTAGCATTGACGGTGCGACCATAATCAAAAAATGAAAGACTATATTCAAATAGACTTTCCCTAAACATATATTTGTAGGTTAATCTCTAAAAAAGTGTTCGTTAATGACTTGCTGAGGTCTAACATAACACAAATTAGTCTATACAAAAATAATTTTGTTCATAAGACATTCATTTTGGGTGGCTGCTTTTTTGTCGATGTTTTGTTCTGTGAGATGTAAAACATTCAGAGTTTAATATCTCCAAACCACTGAGCAAAGCACCTATCAGAACCATGTAAATTCAATCTCATGAAACATAAATATAGACAGTTAAGTTAATAATTTAAAGGTAATCAAGTGTCCTTAAAGTTAACAGATAAGAAAAAAACCCCCACTTGCATCTAAACATGAAAAATGTGTCCCTTTACAGTGAAACACAGATTTTTGTTCTTTTTGTTATTACATTTAAGCATAGAATTGTCAAAACATGACAGAATTGCTTTATAATTTATCTTTCTTAAGGTGAAATGCAACCAATTTTGTAAAATGGGTACAAAATATCTGTGAACCTGTTCATGGTTCACCGGCTGATAAATTAAGTCTACGCTGATTTAAAAAATTGCTGTCTCATTGACTTCCTGAGTCAAAAGCAGGGTATGGAGAGTGCAGTTTCTCCTTGGCTATGGTTTCCAAGTTACCGCCCTTGAATGTCCCTTGCTCTGCATTTGAGTGGGGCCCACCTTTGTGCTGTTGTCTCTGTTGAAACATAGTTTACCACTGAGCAGAGAGATGGAAACCTGTATGGACCAGACGGTCCGATAATCCTCCCTCCTGCAGGAAGAGGGGGGAGAAGAGGAGGGGCAACCACATGCAAGGCTTCAACACTGCTTATCTCACACTCTAACAACGGAAAAGTCTCCAATTAGAGACATGGAAGACTGTTGTGTTTGATGACACCAGATACAGTGGGTGTGTAACATGACAGTACTTACATTTTTATTATTATTTTTTTTTTTAAATATCAGATTTTACAATTGAGACCCTATCCTCAAGGATCCTGACTTAACCTTTATACTTGTTGCACCTAATATTTCCAAATAGATGCACCACTGCATGATTTAGCTGCACACAGTATTAGATTCACAACTGTGACACTTGGGTATTAAGCTCATTCCGCACAAGCTTATTAAGAAATGTGTTGTTTTGCTCAAATACCTTTCCACACGTTCTTTCCTAACTTGTCTTGCCAGTTTCAGAATTAAGGTGGAGGGATTGCAGACGGCTGAACTCTGATTAACTGTATCTTAATACAAAGGTATTGTGGGTAGCAGAGCCACCTCAAAGCAAAGTAGGTTCCAGCCTCAAATTCACCTGACGTTGGAGCCTCTCTCTCTCCCCCCCATGTCTGCGTGAGTTCCCTCAGGGTACTCCAGCTTTCTCCCACAGTCCCACATATACAATATGCAATATTGGTGAATTGAGTGAACATCTACATGTGTATAATTGATGAAAAGTGACCTATGAAGGGTGTATCCCGTCTCTTGTCCAATGTCTGTGCAGGTAGGTTCCAAATTTAGTGCAAAAAATGTGTTGTGCAAGGTTCAGTGTAAACATACAGTCCACCAAAGATACGGAAATAAACCCTACTTCCAGCCAATCAAGTTACAATCTTTTGGTCAGGTAACACAGAAAAGACTAAACTCTGCCTTTAACCATCTCTAGATGACATATGCATTGCTTGGACAATCCCTTGTCATGCGTTACAAAGCTGGAAAAAGATAGCTTAGTCAAGATATAATTGGAGTCAATAACAACTAATTACTGTAATGACTTGACTTCCTTAAGGCATCAGCATTACGGGCCAATACCATGTAACCTGATTGGCTGGAGAAAGTTCAAACTGAGATGGATTGATTGCTTATCCATAGTGATCAATATCTTTACATGACATACAGAATTTTTAGAACTGAATTCAATCTATCAATTATTAGCATTTTAATAACAATTATTATTGCCTTGCCAAAAGGGTAAGAAGCAGAAAAAAATGGTAGTGAGGATCACTACCATTGCTCTGCTCGCTTAAAACGTATTTTAATTACTTATCTTGCAGTTGTTTTTAAGCCTTTGTTACTGATGTGTGCTGAAACAGAGACATAAAGAAAAACTATACCAAAGGTTTTGATGTCAGTCATTCATGCCAGAAAAGGCCCAGTTGATGCTTCCACTGTTTTCTTGTGACAAATGAATTGGAGATTGTAAAGCTCAAGTTGTTAATGCTCATTGGGAGTAACGAGGATGGACATGATAAGAAACCAGCACTTCAGAGGGACAGTCGAGGTGAGACATCTTGGAGACAAAGTAAGCAAAGGCTGATAGAGATGTTTTGGACATGTGTAAAGGAGGGATAGTGGATCTATTGTTGGAAGGATGCTGGAGTTGGAGCTGCCAGGCGGGAGAAAAAGGGGAGGATGAAAGAGGTTTCTGGATATGGCCAAAAGAGGACGTGCAATTGCTTGGTGCAACAGAGGAAGATGCAAAGGACAGGGTGAGATGGAAACAGATGCTCTATTGTGGCAACCCTTAAAGGATACCGCTCGAAGGAGGATGTATAGTGTTTCAGGGGATGTTTGATTGTTAAAACTTTGCAAACCACTGACTAGAGTAACTAGTAGCCCAAACAACTTTATACTTAAAAACATCCATTCACTGCATGGTGAACTGTGCAACAAACATGAAATCCAGAATCCTGTTTGAGTTCAACTGAAGGGTGTCTATAATGAAAAAGCAGCATTCTATACACTCTTAAAGCATCAATCATACAAGTGTTTCAGTAGTATGACCTGTGTTCCGGGCAGCCAATTTGACACCCTGGATGTTGTTTACTTGGACGTGAAGTATCCCTGTGTCTCAAACTTATAAGAATGCAAAAAAAGTTGCTTTTACTAATTAGCATGAGTAGGAACAAACAAACATCTTCCATCGCTCCATTTTCTGACACATATACTGTGACACAGGGCCAAAAGCTTAATAAGTTCAACCACAGTAACTCCATAAATTTTTACATCATCACTATGAGGCAATCAGCAAGGAAAGTGCCTGAGTCAAGAGTTCTTTCCTGGCTCCCTCCCCTCAAATCCATGTTACGGTTAAACATCATAGCACACTTTGTGAGGACAGCTGCTGACATTTATATCCCAACTCTCTTGTAGCCTATTAACCCTCTTACTGGTTTTGGCATCTTGGTTTCCTCTCCTCCAGACAATCCACAGCCAACAGGAGAGATCAGTCACGTGATTTGAAGAAGATCTGTATAAATGAAAAGCAAAAGAAACCATTAATCCTTCAGGCACATAGAATGGGTGCAACATTATGAACTCATGTTCACTGTTCAACCTGCTTCATGCATTCTCTCTGTAACTAAATCATTTCACAAGAAAAAATTATATATTGATGATAAATAAAAATTTTAGCAGTTGACCGATTGTTGGACATGAGAATCTGTCCTTGCCTAGCCCTGTAATTAGGTGTGTAAACAATAATACATAAAACAGAGTGTAGTGTTTCTGTGGAGAGCACATAAGAAATTTAACTGACCGAAAATAGACTAAATCATTGAATACCCAGTACCTCCCCCATTGAGGCATTTCAGTATGGTGTTTGTTAAATGAAATAAGCCTCATCAATATACATTTTTTAAGATATCTCTGTCAACTGCAACGCTCGTTAATTTGCATATCTGAAAAATATTTATAAAGTTCACTCTGCCTCTCATCATTCAAGCTCCAACCAGTTTATCCCATTACTTACATAAGGCCAATGAAAGAAAAGGGTTCTGTAGTTTTCTGGATGATTTTCAGCCACACGGATGTTTCATCTAAACAATATGGCTCTGATCAGTTCTGAATCAGTAAAAATTACTTTTAATACTGCGGTCATTGTGGGAGAGTCGTGATTGCGTTCCGGTTTTGCTGCGCCACGGTTTTGCTGCGCCACGGTTTTGCTGCATCTTTATCCACAACGGCCTGTCTCAGATGCGGAGAGCCCGCATCTGCATGCTGTGTATTTGCTGCTTTTTCGTTTTAAATGGGCTTTAAGGATTGAAAGCTACTAAATTGCTCTTTACTCTTGTCAGTATACTTTTGTTGGCCAAAATCACTTCTCAGTTTCTCATAGTAGATAATTATTGATTATCCACAAACTCCTGCAACCAAACTCAACGCTCCTCAAAAATAAATTTCTCCTCATCCAAGGTGACTTCTTGATCCTCTTACCGAACACTGACTTTCTAACCTTACATCAATCGAGACGTAATGTTTATGTATACACTCCGGAGTATCGTATATTTATAATGAAAGCATCTGGTCAAATTTATTTAGAAATCTGACCAGATGCTCTTTGTCTTTTCTGTGATAGACTTCCTGTTTGACTCTATCTGCGCTGCTGAAATTGATGCGTCTTCTTCGACCTGCTGATGGGATGCGCCGCAGCGCTTCTGTTGGAATAACAAAAACTGTTTTGAATGGCAGTGATCGGGAGCGGCGACCGTGGCGCAGCCTTACGAAAACACAATGTTTCCAGTGGAATAAAGCCTTTTGGAGCGAAGTTGTATTTATTGTGTAAAATATGTCATAGCCCAGGGATATTCTAGCTGAGACTCAATCAGTTAGCCTTAACATTATTACCAGATCCCAGCTATTATGTAGGCCTCCATTTCGGTGCCAAAATAGCACTGAATTGTCATAGTGGGGACTCTAGGAGTAGAAAATACAATACAACAGAAAACAAAACAGTGTGATATATTCACTTGATCCTATTTTTTTGTCGCACCAAAGAAGTATTATGATATTAATTTAGAAAATGAATTCAATTGATTACTTTCTCAGCACACTTTTGGCTGGTACTAACCACTGAAGACCAGGCACACCCATCAAGATCTTCAGTTCTAAAGATGCTCTGACCTAGTTATCTGGCCATCACATTTGGGCCCATAACATAGTCACTCAGATTATTCCACCTATCCACTTTTCTTTTTTTCCAACACATCAACATTTAGGACTATATTCATTTGAATAATAACAATGTTCGCTGAATAATTTATGCTACACAACGGCAGGTGTCATGGTAAAGAAAGACAATTTCTCAATAAGCGGACCTTCTGAAACATTATGAGTCACTGCCCAATTACTGTCCCAATTCGCATGTACCAAGTACCCCGGAAGTAATAATAATAATAATACATTTCATTTATAAGGCACTTTACATTTGGATCAAATCTCAAAGTGCTACAAGGTAAAAGCAGATAAAAGCATCAATAAAAAAAAAGCATCAATAAAAAATATAATAATTATATAAAAATATGACCAAAAAGTAGCAATGTTAATTAAGGGTTATAGGTTTTGCTAAAAAGGAAAGTTATTTTTTAAATGTCTCAGTCGTCTGTGGAGCCCTCAGATGGTCAGGGAGGGCATTCCACAGACGAGGGGCAGCAGAACAGAAGGCCCGATCACCAATCGTGCTAAGCTTAGTCCAGGGAAGGAGGAGGCAGTATGAGTGGTTAGAACGGAGGGATCGTGTTGAGAAGTGACTCAACTCAGCCCATTTTGATTAAGAATATATCAGTGGTGACTTGGGACAGTCTTGAATCACGGCAAGCATTTCAAAAGAAAGAACAGCTCTGGCCAGCTGTAAGTTATAATCCAGTTAAAACAACACTCGATGTCTGAATGTAGCTTTAACATGTCTTCAGACTGGAATGTAGATGTATAAAATCCAAATATGTACTCGGTTTATCTGAGCCTATTTAAAAATTACCGACGTTCAAGCTTCAGCTCACTACCAAGTCGACTGGGCAGTCAGAGCTCACGGTCCCGCTTATAGCTGCCTCATTTCGACGCACTGATCGAAAATAATCAGCTGGTTTGGATGAATTTATAATGCATTTAAATGATATTGTAAAAAATAGACAGTTAAGTGTTTTGTTTATTTGTTCATTAACCCTATCGATGTTCATTCTTTGAGGCAACAATATAGTGTTTATTCAAAAAACAAAGATATTACAAAGTAGTTTTAACAATTATTAACAGCCATGTACAGTAAGTACATTGAAATATGGAAGCACAAGAACACTGCAGCCAATGAATATACTGTATACATATCTGCCTATTTATCAATGAATATATGTTAACTTGTCTGTGCTGACACAGAGCCTTTCTATTTTAGACAGGCTAGTCGCACTAAAGGTGTCTGCAGTAAACAGTGTCCAGCATCTCTGTTCTATATCCTCAACCATGGGCCTTCTGCAAGTGCAGCGTCTGAAACAGCATATTGATGCTTGTCCTGGACAAGAGAAGGTTGCAGGCCAAGTCAAGTCAGCTGGAACAGAACCGAGCCAGGATAAGCACTTTTAAAAAAAAATCATTCAAGAAAACGATTTCAAGTTATATTAACATTGTTTGTGGTTTATACTATTTCAAACCTTTTCAAATCAATACGAATATATATTGTCTGAAATGAATTGCTGAAGTCTACCACCATTAAATTTTTCTTACACTTATGACATGTTTTTTCAGGTTGTGCTTGTTTCAACTGCTTCCCAGATAAATTATCATCACCACAATTTGAGGAATTATTTCTAAAAGGAATAACTAAAGATGGTGCATTCATAATCAACTCTCAGTAACACACAGCCTCTTTTCCCTTACTCTTTGTTTCTGTGGGTTCCCTCCACCTCATCTATCTCACTCATCATCACCTTACAGTAAAATTATTACAATTTGAGCAACATTCAACTTATTTAAAACGGGAATAACTAAAACCAATGCATTCTGAATTAAATATCAGTAACACTTACACACCTAAGCACATAAACACAATCTCACTCCTTCCTTTCCTGAGATGAGGAGAACTTCTTTAAGAATATATTTAGGAATTACAGTGGAGGAATGTGAGCATCTCAACATGCTCTGGAGTCAGGCTTGCTCTCTTTTTGGTCACAACGTTCCAAGCAACTGTAAAGAGGCGCTCAGATGGAATTGATGTGGCAGGTACAGCCAGATAAGATTCAGCCAGAGAAAAGAACCTTCCTCTATTTTCCTTCCACCATTGGAGTGGATTCACATCCCCTTCCAAAACACTGTTCACTGAAATACATGGAGTACTTCATTCCTGACCCTTTCATTTTCGCAACCTTCTTTTCCCTGGCCATTGTCTTCCTCAGTGCTGTGCACCTCCGAGTCTGATCCCAGTAATGCATCCAGCATGGACACTGGCTTTGGAACTTGTGGCTGGGCACTGGTTGAGGCATCCAGCTCTATACTTGCCTGTTGAACCTGTTCCTTCTCACTTCTTTTGGCTTCAATTTTAAAACTCTGAACTTTGACTTGCACTTTTAGGATATCATCTGATGACAGGAACTTTAGCTTACGGAACCTGGGGTGAAGGGCAGCAGCAATGACACGTTTTGACCGTCTGCTCTGAATTTGGCTTCGCCCACCACCTTGAAGCTATTTCCTGTGCTGACGTTAGTTGGAAAGAGTTGACAGGAGAAGACTCAAAGGACATATTCTGTGTGGACTTCTGAAGGCCCTTAATGAGCAGAGGTAGAGCAGAGACAGTCACTAAGTCTATCCACTCAAGAAGACAGTGGCTCGATTCAAATGGCTTAAGAACCTGCTCCAGTTCCTTCAGTTATGTCCACTGATCATTTTTTATTTCCATATAGTGCTTTCCTCGCTGTGTGACCTCTGGGTCTGAAAGGGTTGCGATCAACGGCCACAGCTGCTCCAAGAGGCGACTCACCATGTAGTAGGAGCTGCTCTATCTAACATCCTGGATCAATTTATGCTCAGCTTTGCCCCATTGCTTTAGTTTGTTTTTAAGCTTGCTGCTGGCCAACTCGCTCTTTTTGAAATGTTCTACTAGGCACCTTGCAGCCCCAAGTGCCTTGCTTATCTGGGGATCCTTCTTCAAGGCGTGGTTGACCACTAACTGAAGTGTATGCCCAGCACATTGGTGTGAAGCAACTCCATGCTTCTCTTCCAAGATCCGGAGAGCTGCCACAACATTGTCAGCGTTATCATGTACACTAGCAAGTACATCACTTTGAGAGATATCAAACTTCTCTGCTGCCAACACTGTGTGACGCTCAAGTGGCATTGTGGCCAGACTGTAGGAAGGGAGCTCCCAGTCTTTATTTATGAAGTGGCAGGTGACTCCTAAGTATGCCTTGGTGGCAATACTAGTCCAAGCGTCTGTGGTCATCGTGATTTTTGATTTAATGTTTTTGAGTTCTTTTTTAACTTGCTCTCTTCATAGCCTCGTACTTTTTCGCCATCAGATCTGTAAAGCGGTGCCAAGAGGGAAGTTTCTATCCTGGGTGAAATGTGTTGATCAACTCTCTAAAACGTTGACCCTCCACAATAGCAAGTGGTCCCATGTTCTTAAAAATCATACTGAAATAAACAGACTTACTATGGTGTGTTGCTGCCGTCTTCTTGATTCAGGGCTCCGGGGTGCCTTCCTTTCAGGTGCTCGTGCATTGCACTTGTACTGCTGCGGTACGCCATCTCAAATTTACAAAACTTACAGAGCACTACATTGTTGGGTCTCTGTTTGAAGTACTCCCAGACTTTTGATGAACGCAGGCGAGGTTTTTTCGACGCTGCTTGCTCTCCATGGGAATCTAAATCTATACTTTGACCGGGCGCAGCCATTTTCAGTAAATCATCTGACGCTTTGACACAGGTAACGCAAAATAACGTATTTACGTAATCAATTACCTTGACCCTGGTATTTGCTGTCATAAATAAAAGTGATCTCAGTCTCAAAGCTGACACGGCGCCCTATTAACATTAGCTGGTCTTAAATGGACCCTTTTGTTTATTCTGATGATACCTATTGAAGATTTCAGGTAAACTGTTTACGTGAGAAAAGACCCAATAGGATCTGGGACCTCATTTAAAAACACTGTGTACGCACAAAAGAAAGCGGACGCCACTTTCTGCTCAATCTATGGGATTCATCAAATCAAACTTGACATGAGAATGTACGGTTCTCCACGCAAACCCTGACATATGCCTATGCACAGAAACTGGAAAAATGGACAAACTGCGACTGTGGCTACAGGTTGAAACATCGAAAAGGCGTGAAATTAATACCAGTGTGTAAAAACGCGTTACAATCAAATGCTTTTCTCACCATTCTCATAAATAAAAAAGGTTTATCAATTAATATTGATATTTTGGGGTATAAAAATGTCTAAAGTACAACAAGTAATGACGCACACAGGCTTATTTTGCGCTGTTAGAGGTTATTGAGAATGGAAGAAGCAATTATTTGGTAATTTCATTGATCAAGCCAAATGTTTGCTTTGACCTACACAAAATATTACTTGTTCCTCTGCTGGAACTGGAAGTTGTTTTAGTACATTAATGTGTTGTTCAACTTGAGTATATTTGGTTTACATTAACTGAAAACAAATACATACAAAACGCAAATTTGCGTCTAACATGTTATCAGTGGCCACTCCGTCAATCCACTCAGGAAGGATTCTCCCAAAAAATTCCACTAGTTTTTGATTAAGAAAATAGGGCCCCACTTGTGGCCCAGACGCGGCCTGTGTTGCACTATTTCTTTTGTGGGTTTTTTTCTTGTCATCCAACAAACTCGGACAACTTGTTTTTTTATTTCAACCAAAGTCCAACAATTAGCTGAAGATGATCATTATTCAGTCATCATTGATAATGATTAGAGGCATTTCACTTTCTTTTTATAGACAACGGTTGAACTTTCCATCCATAAAAAGGTTACCTATGTTCAATAACACAATGCATATTTCTAATTCAGTCATACCTGGCAATCACCAAGCAGTGTCTAGCATCAAACAAGCAACAATCAGCAAGGTTCTAAAAACTGTTCCAAACCACCTACCAAGAGGAACACCTGCCAATCCCAAGATGGTTCTATATATATATATATATATATATATATAT
>VRLP01005485.1:0-36420 GCA_009660295.1 Lophius piscatorius | reverse complement strand
AAAAGATTTTGATACTAATAAAAATACCAAAAAAGAAAAATTAGATGGTTTTTACGAAGATGATATATATGAAGTAAATAAAATTCTTGCAAACAATTTTATTGAAATAAAGAACAGTAAATCTCAAGAAGTTAAAAAGGTCTTAATGAGTAGGGTAAAAATTGTTAAATAAAATTTAGTTCTTATTTAGCAAATAAAAAAATTGGTTTCACGAGGATTCGAACACGGTCGCACGCACCGCACGCTTCGCGCGCTGTGCGCGCGACAAAGAATATTACACCATTAAATAATAATATAAATTATGAATATGATCAACCGTGTGATAGAAATATGGCTTTAAATAAAATAGGAGTAACCACTCCACAAGATATGTCTCCCTTCATAGAACAATTAGTTCAGTAATAAAATATTATTTTAAATGGTTATAATATATTTTTATAAACATCGTAATAATAGTATTATATTTTATAAACATCGTAATAATAGATATTATATAATAATGATATAATAATGATAACAATAGAATCTATATACTTAATAATTATATAATAAAAATTGTATATGAATTTTATAATCTTTATTATTTTTTTATAAATATGATATATTTACAATTCTCATTATATCTTTTTTTATTTTATATTATTATAATTTTTTAGGTGAATTATAATTAAATATAAATTAATAAGATATCTTTTATTCATTATAACAGATAATATAAACTTATCCGGGCTAGTAACTATGGATGATAAATAGATCATAAATCGGATGAATTTGAACCTTTACACAGAAAGGAAATATAAAAAAGTATTTGATCTGGGAAAAAATAGAATATGTTGTTAAAGGGGTGATATCATAACTTGATTATGTTTTGTGTGCTGGACTCATTATTAAATTAAAGAAATGTTATTAAGAAATTCTATATATATATCTTTGATAATTACATTTTTTTGTTATATTTATTCCAATTACTTTAGTTTTCTATTATTTCCTCTATGATTTAGAATATTCATTAAATATTTTTTTTGTCTTAAAATATGTTTTGCATCTAATCCGTCAGAAACAGATTTATATAAAAACTTGTATCTGAATCTTTTAAAATATTGATAAATTCGATTGTTGAACCTTCTGAAACAATTATACTACATATTTTACATGAATTTCATTCTTTTCAGTATTCACATGTATATCTTGTTTACATAATTTTTTATCTCTTACAGATATATTTTTTTGCTTATTCAATTCTTTCTTTATATTTCTAATAATAAAAATATGTCATATAATCGATGCTGTGCTTAAAACAACAATAATGCTTGTTATTATAATAAACTTTATAAGATGTTATAATAATGGTAATAAATATTCTAACTACGATAATAAACTTTATTTGGATATAAAAAATATTTATTCGAAAAAGATACATTTTCACAATACATACAAAACATTAAATTCCATACACTGATCTTCAGCTTAAATATGCTATTTCTATAATTGTTTTATAATATTAATAACTCTTTAAACCATTTTATTCATTATATATTATCTAAAATCAAAACAATCCAAATATAATATCATTTTTAAAATCCAATTTAAACAATTTATGATAACTAATTAGTTTATCAATTGATAGGATAAGACAGATATAACATTTTTCATTCAAATAATTAAAGATTCTATTATAGTTATACATAAACTTGTTATAATAATAATCAAATAATAGAATTATAATAATAATCAAGTAATACAATTATCAGAATTATCAGAATTAAAATACAATAATAAATATATTATTATAACAAATATATTTATTATCATATATTTATTAATATTTTAAATATCAAAACAATCTTTTATTTTCACTTGTGAATTATAAAGAAAATCAAAAGTTTAAATTATTTTTATCAAATATTTTTTATCAAACATTTATTATAATCTATAGAACATTCTCATAATAAAGATATAGTTATAATTAACATATATTATAACATATAATAAAAATAATAACTATAATAAAATTAAAACATTTATTTACCAATGATATTTCTTATAGCTATTGTATAACCAATAACTGTATTATATAATAAATTATTATTTTATTTTATTTTATCATTGGTAATTATATGTTTTATTTCAATCATAATAGATATATTTGTAATATAAATATGTTATGAATACAATAAAGTATGAAACAAGTAGTAATGAGAAGTATTTTAAAATATATTAACTATAATATAAAATATTCATATTATAAAGATAGTAACAAAGAATCTAACAATGAGTGTAATAGTAATAATAATAATAATAGTAATAATAGTAAATATTTGTATAACAAAGATTGTAATAAGAAGAATATGAATAAGAATAATAGTATATTTAATGATAAAAATAATAATAAGAATATATTTATTAACACATTTAAATATATGAAATATATGAATTATAGATACGGTACTCTTTTATTGTTTCTCCTATCTTTCATATCTCCTATTGCTGCTGAACGTGGATATCTATATGCTGTTGAAGAAAACAAATTCATTTCCTATCCACCTACATCTGGCAAAATATTTCTCGTATACAAAGAAATGCCAAAAATGTTTAGATTGGAAGAATTCGATGGTAAACAATTGGTTGTACATTTAGATGTTTCTAAAAATGTATTAGACAGTTCACGATCTGCAAATGAAATAATCGCGTATCCGCAACATAGTCATTCTAATCAATTATTTACTTTTGCTTTGCAAACGGATAATAAAATAAAATTGGAATTGTTCGGGGAAAAATGCGTTAGTACGAAAAGAAATAAAAAATATTTGGATGAAGAATATTGTGATAAAAACGATAGAGGACAATATTTTATGTGGATAACAGAAAAAAATAAAAGGAATGTAGAAGATTTTATTAATAGAAATAACGATAATAAACGTTATGATAATGATAGGCGTTATGACAATGATAGATATTATGGTGATGGTAACAGACGTTATGACAATGATAAATATTACAGTGATGGTAACAGACGTTATGACAATGATAGAAATTATGGTGATGGTAGAAAAGATGATAGAAGACACAAACCAGATTATAATAAATGTAATCCTGATGATAGACCACTTACAACCAAAGATGTAAAACCAGTGCTGGATTTGATAGAAGGCATACAAAAAAATATGAATAGGCGTAATAGAAGTGATTCATCATCACATGATTTTCTCTGTAACAAATATTCAGATGGAATCAATACAGAGCCTATGATAAACCTACCACCATTCAGCTAAAAATGAAATATAATTGAATATGAGATAGTAATTGAGTAAAGATTAAAGGATGAAAGTAATATGATAAAAAGAATATGAGATAATAATTGATATAATAAAAGAATGATGTATAATCTATTATAATTAATAATAAATATAAATAAATATTATTATATAAATTTTATATAAATCTTATATAAATATAAAAGTATAATATTAAAATAATATTTATTATTACATATTATAACATATAATTTTATATACTTATTTATATATATCTTTTTTCATTTCTTCATAATCATTTATTAATTTAGATATTTTTTCTACTATATTCTCTTCTTTCTCTTCAGCTGTAATTATTTTTAATATAAAAAATACAATCAATAGAATATTCATAAATAATAAAATAAATAATAGAATAAATAACAGAATAAAAACAATTTATTATAAAACAGATATAAAACAATTTATCAGATATAAAACATATAATGAGACATATAATGAGATAGATATGTTTTATAATAAACTAATAAATTGTTTATACTTGGTTTATAAATGATGAAATAAGATAATAATAACATAACATTCATATTATATTATTTCTATCATTTATAAATCAGATATATTATGAAAAGAATAGAAAAAATAAAAATTTTATTTATAAATCTTTTTTTAAGTTTTTATTATTTTTAATTTTTTAATGATGGAAGAAAGAAAATAACATATTACAATCATAAAAGATTATTTTAAGATTATAAAAAAAACGTGGAAGAAAAAAAAGTAGAAAAAGAATATTAATAAAATCATTTTATAAAAATAATATTTTGAGATACAAGAAATCCAATATTAAATATCATATCATAAATGATAGTATATCATGCTTAGTTTTTCAAAAATTACAATCTACCAGAGAAATTCTAAGAAAAGGAATAAAAAATAATTCCTATAATAATAATCCATTAACAATAAATTCAATTTATATTTAAATAATTCCAACAATTATAATCCATTAACAATAAATATTATCTCATATCCCATCTAAAAAATAAAATATCTTCTCCTACCACATTATAAAACCATAAAATATAAATAATAATAATCAAACTCTATATCTCATAATATAATAAAATAAATAATATAATAATAAATTTATTTAAATAAAAATGTTATTGTTAATAATAAATATAAAATAATAAATATTATTAACAATATTTTATTGTATACTGAACATTGACTTATATTCTATTAAAAATATAAGCTTCGAATTCAGTAAGGGTAAATAAAATATTATTTTATAATTTATTATTTTTATAATTCTATAATATTGATTGTTAATTTAATAGAGTTTTATTGTTTTCTTTAATAATTTATATTACATAATACTGTAATTACTTTCTATCACATCATACTCTCATTATCACTCCTATCATACTCTCATTATCACTCCAACTACCCACCATCACACTCCTACCACTCATTATCACACCTATCACACCCTAATTATTTATTATCACATTCTAATTATTATTTTTAATTTATCATTATTTATTTTTATATATTTTTTTGTTTTGTTCTCTTTTTAATGCAGAGACCCAGCAACAGTGAATTATTGCGTAGCAGCAGCAGAACCTTATTCCGTCAAGATATTTTACGTGATGACCATGCTAAGTCGTTTTGGTATAATATATTTCCTATTTTTACATTTCTTATACCTGATTGTATATTACGATGTTTGGGAATAAAGAGTAAGAGTAGTATTACTGCATGGAGGGAGAAAGTTGCATTATGTGCTATAATTTCTATGTTGTGTTTAATTTTAGGATTTTTTACATATGGTATAAATATATTTTTATGTCACGGTAACAATAATTTTATTTATGGAAAATTGAAATTGAAGAAAAATTATGTGATAGCTAATGGTGGGATATATTATACGGATGAATACGAGAATAGTAGCATAATATATTTAGGTAGTAAAAAATGCAGGAAATTTAGTGATATGGATATTTTAAGTACGCAGGATATGGTTAGAGTGGGTGATATTTACTTTTATACGTCTGATGTACTTAATAGAAATTTTATTATCAGGGAAAATAAAATATTTAATCCGGCGGTGTTTTTGGAGTACGCGGGTGATGATGTATTTTTAGAAAAAATGGAAAAAATAAAAAATGGTGGAAATATAGATATTTTGGATAAGGCTGAAAAATTATGTTTTGAAGATGGGTGTTATATGGGGAGATTGAATAATAAGAGTTATGGATGTTTGATAGCAGATTTTTTATTGTATATTTCTACTGTGATAATATTTTCTCTGATACTTGTAAAATTCTTTCTTGCGATATTTTATAGTTTTTATAGAAGAAATAAAAAAATATATAAAAATGATATGCCTGCGGTTATGTTGGTTACGTGTTATTCAGAAAATGAAGAAGGAATTAGACATACTTTAGATAGTCTATGTAATCAAGATCATAAAGAAAAAATATTGGTAATTGTTGCAGATGGTGATGTAAAAGGTGCAGATAATGATATTTCTACACCACAAATAATAAAAAATATGATAGAAATAGACGATAGGTATGGTTTGGAGCCTATGGATTATTTGTCTTTAGCAGTTGGAAATAAAAAACATAATAGAGCTATTGTATATCCGGGTGTTTATAGAAGTAAAGAAAAAGAATGTAAAGTAATATTTATAGAAAAAATAGGAAATCCAAATGAAATAAATAAAAGGGGGAATAGAGGAAAAAGAGATTCACAGGTAATAATAATGGGATTTTTTCAAAAAATACTTTATGATGAAAGAATGACACCATTGGATATTGATCTTTATCATAAATTTAGATATTTAAATTCACATTTAAAATTAACAGATTATGAATGTTTATTGATGGTAGATGCAGATACAATAGTAGAAGAAGATGCATTAACATGTTTTACATCAACATTTTTAGATGATGGTAAGATTATGGGGGTATGTGGAGAAACTACTATTATTAATAAATTTGATTCATGGGTATCTATGATACAGGTATTTGAATATTATATAGCACACCATCAAGCAAAAGCCTTTGAGAGTGTATTTGGTGGTGTAACATGTCTTCCAGGGTGTTTTTCAGCGTATAGAATAAGAGTGATAGAAGAGAGTGTAAGTTATGATGATTATATCATAGATGTTTTAAAAGAGCAAGAAGAGAAGGAATATAATGATCATAGTGGTGGTGGTAGAAATGGTAATAGCAATGGTAATACTGCTAACAATAACATTATTACTACTAACACTATCACTACTAACACCACTACCAACCATACTAACATAATAAAATCTAAAAGAAGAATGTGTGTACCACTGGTAGCTAATACATTTATTCTTAACGGATATTCTGTTACTGAGACAAATACATTACATGAAAAAAATTTATTACTTTTAGGAGAAGATAGATATTTAACCACGATTATGTTAAAAACATTTTATAGAAGAAAATTAGTATTTATTCCCAGGGCAAAATGTGGAACACTTGTTCCATCATCATTTAAAGTATTACTTAGTCAAAGGAGAAGATGGATAAATTCTACTGTGCATAATCTATTTGTGCTTATTGGTGTAAATAAACTATGTGGAACATTTTGTTGTTCTATGCAATTTGTAGTTGGAATAGAATTATTTGGAACACTTACATTACCGGTAGCAATATTTTTTACTGGTGTATTAATTGTATCTTCTATTATGAAAGAACCTGCTTGGATTCCATTGATTATGTTAATGGGAATATTGGGTTTGCCAGGTATACTCGTATTTATGACAACATTTCAATTAAGTTATCTATTTTGGATTATTGTTTATATTGTAAGTTTACCAGTATGGAATTTTATACTTCCAAGTTATGCTTTTTGGCATTTTGATGATTTTACGTGGGGTGAGACAAGAAAGGTGGAAGGTGGTGATGCGCATGAAATGGGAGAAGGTGTGTTTGATAGTTCATTGGTGAGATTAAGACATTTGGAAGAATGTGAAGAAATGTAAATATCTTATTATTAGGGTTATGTTGTTAGGTTGTTGAGTTATGGCATTAGGTATTATGTTGTGTTATTGGTGTAGAGTAGGTTGTTATGTTGTATTGAGTTGTTGGAGTAGAGTAGGTTAGTATAGGTTAGGTTATGGTATTAAAGTTAGAGTATATTGAGTTGTTATGTGATATATGTAAATATTAAACTATGTAATTATAATTATAAATCTATCACTCTATCAAATTACCATTCTACCAATTTAATATTCTATCAACCCATCACTCTATCAATTAAACTATAAATCCTACAAATCTATTTTATTTTTAATTTTAAATTTTTTTAAATTTTTTATTTTTACCACCCTCAAATGATGGACAAATTAGCCAATCTCTGCATAACCATAAACAATGCCAACCGCGCACAAAAGCGTTCTGTTGTTATACGTCGTATATCCAAAGTATGCCGTCTATTTTTAGAATCTATGCAAAAACATGGTTATATTACAGATATAGTTTACATTGATGATCATAGAGAAGGAAAAGCAGTAGTAGGATTAAGTGGAAGATTGAATAGATGTGGAGCAATATGTCCAAGATATGATGTTGAATTAAAAGATGTTGAAAGATACAGAGCCAATTTATTACCTTCAAGAGGATTTGGACATCTGATAGTAACATCTTCAAAAGGATTAATAGATCATAGAGAATGTATTCAGCATAATACAGGAGGAAAGATATTAGGATATTTTTATTAAAAGGAGAAAATAAAATTTAATTGAAGAAAATATTTTTTATAAAAAATTATTATAATAAAAATATATGTGATAAAATTTTATTATAATTTATAAGTGATAATATTATGTATTGTTATATCTCTTATTATAATATATAATAATATTGTTGTATATGATTATAGATTATTTTACTTTACGTATTGATATTGGTAAGAAATTAAATTAACTATGATAAATATATTTTATAATATTCTTAACTACTAGTCTTTAATAAATTATGTTATATTCATATGTTTTATAAAATATTTTATTATTATATTCTATAATATTGTATATATAACATAGAATGAAATGTTGTATTTGTTTTATAAAATAGTTTGTTATTATATTCTATAGTAATGTATATATAACATATATTTTATAAAATATTTTATTATTATCGTAGGAGGAGATGTTGTATTTATTTGGTTTATAAAATATTTTATAAATCTCAATAATATAATGATATAGAATAATAATAATGTGTTATTAAGGGAGATATATTGGTAAATAATATTTTTTTGTTATGGATATTAATATATTCTATTTTTTTATTTATTATTTATGTTAATAATGTTTTATTGGTTGTGGTTTATGATATTTGGTTTATAAATTTATTTATATTATATAAATATTCTTAGTTAACTGATTTTATTTAATTATGTATATATTATGTTAATGATGTTTAAATGAATTCTATTAATGATGCTTTATTATTTAGATATGTTTTTGGATGACATTTTATTAGTTATAAATATTCTATTAATGATGTTTATTGGTTATAAATATTCTGTTAATGAGTTTTATTGGTTAAATGATTGGTATAATATAAATAATTATAATATTAAGAGTAATACATGTTAATTACATGGAAAAAAGATATTAAAATATTTTTTAAAAATTTTAATTTTTAAGTTAGGAATATATAAAAATTAAGGCGATGATGATATGTATTATATGTATAATACCAATATACTGAATATAAGGTAGGATGAGATTAATATTTATCTTGAATGGAATTAGTTACCATAACTTTAAATATATTTTAGACATAAAAAGTTTATGACTATATTCAGCTAGGAATCTTTTATAAATAAATATTTCATTTAAAAAATAAGAATCCAATGGATTTTTATTATTTTATTATTGTCATATTTTCTTTTTGGTATGGGAAATTTATTTATCTCCATAATTCTTTCTGGCTCATTTATTTTAACTTTATTTTTTCATATGTAATTTGTTGATGATATTACAAAATATTTTTTTTTAAGCAACCGAAGTTTTTATTGATAGAGTTGTATTATTTTACTTATATTGTTTCGATTAGGACTTCAATAATATATTATTATTAGCTATTTAAAAATAATGGATTTTCTTTTAACATTGGATCTTTTTTAAATAGAAGGTTAGGGGTTTCACAATCAGACTTTAAGTATTTCTAATATCCTCTTTCTTTCATTTTATTTATTTCAAGTACATATTTTCATGTTACTTGGAGAAATAATTTTTTATGCAAGATACCCTACGTGGAAAGTAAAAACACAGAATATTTAATTTTCGAAGTTCTTTAATATAAAATAATATTTCTTTAATATAAAATTTTTGTATAGGAACATATTTTGGATGTTATAAAATTTTTAATTCCTATCAACTTATTGTTTTGAAAAAGTCAGGACTTTAATTATTTTTTAATAATAAAATTCCTCATACCAAATCGATCAAAATTTATGAATAAATTAGCTTTAAAATACAAGTTCATTTCTAAATTTAATTTTGTGGAATGGGATTATTATATAAATTTTGATTTGAAAACTTTATTTATAATTGTTGTGTATTGATATATAGATGAAACAAAAACGACACTTTATTTGAAATATATGTAAATCTGTATTAACGGAAATATGTTATATTTTAAAGAAATTATACTAAAAAAACGAACAGTATGAAAATAAATAAAAATTCTTATAAAGGGAATTCTTCTATTAAACATTACAAAAACAATATAATTTTTAAAGTTTTTACAATCAGATAATTTTATAAACTATATATATTTTTTAAATCCTGGAAATAGAATGACAAATTGTTTTTTAAATTTTTATAAGCTTTTATTCATATAATATTATTTTTGTTTTCTATTTCCCTTGATTTCTTCATTTAACCAAAAAATAAGCTATATTGAATTTTCATTCAGTTTATAATTTATTATTTTTAAAATTTTTTTAGAGTTTTTTGTTAAGATTTTAATAAATATCATTCAGACATAAAATATGTTACATTTGAGTAATATTTTATATATCGGTTTATTTGCTGATTGAATTTTTAATTATAAATATATTAATATATAATAAAATTTTAAAATAAAACCGAGAAGTTATTTATAATTTTAATCTTTGATTTCTTTAAATGTAGTTTCATATATTTTATTATTTTATATTTTTTTTCTATTATCGTTATCGTAGTTTTTAATCTGTCATCATCTTGTGCACTTATTTGTTTATAAATTTCGAAATAAAACCATAAAAAATATTTTAAAGTTATGCATTCCTATAAATAATATTAAAGTTTTAATAACTAACATATGAATGTCAGTATTTATTTTAAAAAGTAATTTCATATTTATTTGCAAAAAAAACGGAAAAAATTACTAAATAAAATATATTTTGATTTTTTTGTAAAGAAAAAAATAGAGAGCCGGGAAATATAGAATCTATTGCACTTCATCGGAACGATTATTATTTCCTTTATTTCTACAATGATTTTATCTTCTTATATCCTTTCCTTTTTATTTTTTTAATATTTTTCATCTAATCTTTTAAAAATAGAAATTAACCGTTTTTTACATATATTTGTGTTATATTAATTGCAGAGAACCAATCTATAGCAATGTGTATATATTACTAAAGAGTAGATTATCAAATATCTAACTTATAAAAACCAAAATGTTTTACTTAAAGGGTGAAAGCTCGAGAAACTTAGGAGTTTGGAAGAATAAAGACACGAAGACACATAAAAAAATTGAATTCAAAAGGTATTTTAAGAATTTCAATAAAAACCAACTGAAAATCTCCCGGCAAATTTAAACTATAAATCATCTATTAAAAACATATTTATTAATCCGAGGTTAATATTAGATCTCTAACATCACATAATCTTCTTATATTCGTTTTAAAGGGAGTCCCTGATTTGATGTCATTGATGTAATCACAATTGAAATCTGTAAAACCGGAATTGAGATTGGCAATGACATGATGTAAACCAAACTCTTTTTCAGCGTCTGGATATGATGAATATCCATCGCACATAGTATTGTACCATTCTCAATCTTATCTCTTAAAACGCGCACAATTGTTTCTATCTTTTTAGTGCTTACTCGTTGAACAAAAACCTATGTGATATGTTTTCATGTGTCAGACGTGAAGTAAGGTTGAATATTACACCATATCTTGATAAGCAATTTCATATAATTGTGGCATAACATCATGGTTAGGCTAGGTTATTGGTCTCCTTTGACAATAGGCCCGCAACCCACACGTAATATAGTTTTAATTTCATATATTGTGCATCAGTTATTCTGTAATATATTTTTATCTGTTCGTATGGGGATCCTGTCATCCCCAAATACACGAAGTGGGTTTATTTAAATGAATCGATGTTTGCCTTAAAAAAGATTTTCTTTTTTGATACTTTTTTATTATATCTATATTCGATATACTTGGGTCATCATTAATATAAACACGGGTATGGGAAATATTACCACATTAATACATATTACTGAGGTCGGAATAACTTCATAATAAAATGAAAAATTAAATTATTTGCGTGTATAGCCATAAGAATTAATTTTTTATTTGGATATGATTTAAGGACTACTAGAGAATATGCATAAAAATGTATAAAACTCATTTTTTTTATATAAAAAATATTTCCGATTTCTTCTCAGATATTATAAAAATTTACACAAACCTTTCTCTTGCGTATTTCTAAAAATGTATCTAATGCAAATAAAAACCCCACCTTTATTTGATATATTTATAGTTTCATTAATAATAAAATAAAAATAAAACGAATTTTTTTCATCCCTTTTTAATCTATTCCTTCATAATAATCTATTGCCTTTATAAGTAAATTTTGAATTTTCGACGATATATATTTTTCTCCCTTTCTTTTAAAATATCGTTTTTAAAACCAACATCATGTTTTTTTAGAAAAACATACGAGCTTTATATAGTTCCCTTTATTTTTTGAAAATCTTGCTTCTTTGTATACATCCATGATATATTTATCTTCCATGAAAATATGTTATTTTTATTAAATGTCGCGCGCAGAGGCCATTACCCGTGCCCTGCCCGCGAAGCTTGGATTTTTTATTTACAAATTATTGTATCAAAGGGATTTGAACTTTGATAATTTGAAATTTTTTAGTTTATATTATACAAAATAATGGTAAAAGTTGCTTTGAGGACCCCTTTTTGCGTTTATATAAACCATAACACATGTTTACAAGATTAGCATCATACGAACAACTTAATTCATCGTATAAAATTTTTACTTTCCGCTCCAATGTAGGAGTAATTTATAAACTAAGAAGATGTAAAAAATGCAAAAAAGAGATGTATTTAAAGAATAAAAATGTATCGGATGGATTAATTTGGGTTTGTAAAATTAAAAGATGTAATAAAGCATCTATTTCAATACGAGATGGTTCTGTATTTTCAGGTATACGGACTTCACTAAAAAATATAATTTTTATAATATATGAGGGCCCAGTGAAACACGAATAAAGAACATTAAACATGAACTGGGAGTTGAGTACAAGCTAATCAACAAGGTTTTTGACCTTATAAAACTTGTTATAAATAAAACTGAATATGAAAAAATAGGAGGTGATAAAGACATAGTGGAAGTCGATGAAAGTTGTTTCAGTAAAAGGAAGTATAATATAGGACGATGGTTTAAACAATTATGATGCATTAGCAGAATACCACGAACCTCCAAACGATGGTTTTTTGAAATGGTACATACAAGAAACCGCGAAACCATTGAAAATGTAGTTTTCAAAAATATAAGAGAGAATTCTACGATAATGACAGATGGTTGGAGATGTTATCTTAACCTTAAAAATATAGGATTTAAACATTTTTGGGTAAATCACAAAATAAATTTTGTGTCCCCGGAAAACAAAGAGATACACACTCAGAACATTAAAAATCTGTGGTGTAAACTAAAGAAATATGTTAAAACACGAGGAACTAATGTTAAAAAAATTTTTTCAAACCATATTTCGTAATTTAAATTTCTTAAATTTCATATGAACCCATTTGAGAAAATTTTACATGAGTTAAAAGGAAAGATAAAACAAATAAACACGATTAAACCTTTTTTTATCTATATAACCGCAAAAAAGGAGGGGTCTGCCATGCCAACTGCATAGATGCAATATGTAGCAAGGGCATGCCTTACAAACCATTGAGCCATCCAAGGTCTAACATATAAAAAAGAAATAGGTTTATCCCAAAAACAGGGATGAAAGGATAAGAAAACCCAAGAAGTTTGGGAGACAGGAAAGGAAATGAAACAAACAATAAAAGTTTATTTGTCAACAGTTTGTTTAAGCCGCACCTGCCACAAAGGCAGCAGGTCAGGGTCCTCAAAGCAATTTTTACCTAAATAATAATTTTATCTATATGTATAAAAGAAGATAAAAGATGAAAACGAGATAAATAATATTTTGCAATATCCAAAGACAAGGGATATTAATATAATAAGTAAAGATGCTAGATATCGTCTAAAAAAGAAGTCAGAACATTTTAAATGTATTAAAAATACATTATACCTTATAGATAATGAGAGGTTTCTTAGAGTTATACTTGATGAATTTATAGAAACGATAAAATCAGGGGTTATAAAATTACATGAAGATTCTTCATATCCCGGTGTAGTTAAATTAGAACACCTAGCAGATCAAAATTTTTTAAAAATTAAAAGAGAAATAATAAGAATTGTTGTAGAAGAATGTCTTGCTTGCCAAAGGGAATTACCATTTAAAGCAAAGGATAAACCTAAACATGTTAAATCCAAAAAACCATTTGAAAAAATACAAATTGATTTAATAGATGTAAGAAAATATAATAATAACGAGGAGAATATAAATAGATTTTAACAATTATCGACATTTGTACAAAATGTCTTTTTTTATCTATTAAAAAACAAAAATGCTGAATCTGTTAGAAAAGTTATTTTATTTAAACAGAGCACCACAAATAATACAAAGTGATAATGGTTTAGAATTTAAAAATCATCATATAAGGGAATTATGTACAAACCGGAAACTTTTACACATATTTGGTAGACCAAGACATCCTCAGTCACAGGGACAAATTGAACGTTTTAATCAAACATTAACAAGGATGATGAGTAAGGAAATATTCAAAGACAACAAAAACAATTAGCCTAAATATCTTTCAAAGGTTACGTTTAATTATAACAAAACAATTCATTCTACGACACTAAAAAGTCCGTTTGAATTATTTCATAACCTTCAACCAGAAAATAATGTAATAATACAATGTGATAATGAAGACAAAGAATCGTCTTCCAGTGAATTCCCTTTTTGTTAGAGAAAAATATATTAAAAGAATGGATAGAGATTGTAATTCACAAATATCAAAATACGAAATAAAAATAGGAGATAGAGTTTTAATCAAAAAGATTCTGATACTAATAAAAATGCCAAAAAAAATTATATGGTTTTTATGAAGATGATATATACGAAATAAATATAATTCTTACAACAATTTCAATGAAATTAAAATTAAAAACAATAAACCTCAAGAAGTTAAATGTTTTAATGGGTAGGGTAAAAATTGTTAAATAAAATTTATTTCTTATTTAGCAAATAATAAATTTGGTTTCACGAGGATTCGAACACGGTTGCACGCTTCGCCCGCTGTGTGCGCGACATTAAATTTGTCTATATTCTTTTCTTGTTCATTTTTGTATTCATTTTCGCAATATCCGCTCAACTCAAGTCTCGGTTTTTTATCTTTATCTTACAAATAAACATTAAATTTATGTGTGCTTTGGTAATGATGTGTTTTTCAACACTTTTAGTAATTTTTCAAAAATCTGAAGAACCATCGAATGAGAAAACCTTATTTGGTTTCAAAAAATAAAAAATAAGATAAACAAATAACTTTTTTTTCTTCGAAAGTAGATAGCCAGTTGTAATTTTGAAATAAATAGATATTCAATATAATTTTTTTAGATATAAAAGAAACTTAAATATCTTTTTTCATTCGAACCAATATTTAAATCAATTTTTTATTTTCAATTTTTTTTCATAAATGCTTTATTTTTTCAATAGAAATGTGTGGATTTTATTTTTCCATAACTAACCACGAAAAAAAAGAATATAATTTATTGTGATTATATTTTATTTGATTTTTTTAAGATTATTTTTTAGTATTTAAAGAGAAGTTTTAAATAAAATATGTTTTAAAAGAAAGAATTTAAAGCAAAAAGAACGGAAACTGAAAATTTTTGTAAAACAAAAGTAAATTTGATTATAATGGAATTTTACAATGAATAAAACAATTTAAAAGAGAACAAAAACATGTGTCTGATTAGAGAAAGGAATGAGTCCAACCAAGGTTGGTAGTAGAAATAAATCTGTTAACCAACAACTAATCCAGCGAGGCCGCTTGTTGGTTTTTGAACTCTACCTTTTCATTAATGGAATCATGATGAATTGGATGAGATAAAGAACAAAATTAAATAATATTTTTTACATAATGGATACGTCTATAACATAAAAAAATCAAAGGAAGTGTTAAATACTTGAGATGCAAGAGCAAAAAATACATGGCTAAATACAAATAGTGAAATAAAAAAAAACAAATAGATTACAACATAGATAAACAAAATTATGATTAAAATGAAACTTTATTTAGATATAAAAAAACACATTTAACAAGTTCTAATGACTTTGAAAGGAACTCGAGATATAATAATATATGAGGTAAAAATTTCAATTTTAAATATAAGTGGTTATTTACCTGAATATAAAAATTTAAAAAATAATATTACAAAATTTCATAAAAAAAACACCCATATTTTATGATAATATTCAAAAGATTATAAAAATTACATTTCTAGACGAAATTTTCGTACAACATGATTTTGGAAAGGAAAATAAAAAGAGAATTATAATATTAGCGATTTCGACAAATATATTACATTTACAGAAATCCCAGATCTGATATGGTAATAATATTTTTAAAATTTGTCCGAAGATTTTTTTGTTACATCTTTATAAAACTCAAAGATGAAAACTTTTCTTTTGTATTTGTTTTAATGGAGTTAAAATCCAAAGTGGCATATATAAATCTGTTCTGATTTTTAAAAGAAAAGATAAAAAAAGAACCTAAAAATTTTATTATTCGTTTTGAGATGATTGTATATGTTATCGTAAATGATGTTTACACAACCATCATCTTAACCTTCCATTTTATATCGACGATTTAAAAGTATTGGTTTGTAACTCAATATAAATCAAATTTAAGCATAAGAGGATGACTTAAACGATCATAAAATTGGTTTGAATACCCCCAAAACATTTAGAGATAGAGGTAAAAAAACTGATAAATCTATAAAATAAAATAAAAATTCCAGTAATAATGATCTTCTAAACAAATAATGTGAAATCATTTCCCTAAAGTCTTTTTGAATTTTGGTTTTCTTACTTTTATACAATCTTTTAACCATAGCCGGTTTGCTTATATTGCCATTTTTCTGTTTTTTAATTCTAAAAAGTTTTTTGAATAATTAATATTTTAGGTTTTAAAGGTTTTTATACCATTTTAACAATCTGTTACCATTGGCGAATTTTCTTTAACATGTTTCTTAATGATGTATTTTGGGGCTTTTTCATTTCTTATAATTGTTACGCCAAAGACATTTCATTAATTATCATATCAACAGCTCCAACAACTCACATTTGTTTATTATGTTTTCTAACACGATATTTTTTTTTGAAATAACCGACGCGTCTATTTCAACTCATTTATCTTTACCGCCTATCTTTTTATTTTTATTATATATAACTCAAATATTGATATTATTAATTTCAGACCATTGGATAATATTTATATTTCCTTCATTATATCTTTGAATCCTTTCTTTTGAGTCCACTCATATATTACTCAAATTATAATAATTAAAGGTAATTTAATACCCACAAAAACATTGCCAACTCTTATCGAAACTCTTTTTTTATTGCATCTTTTGGCGTGATATCTTAAAACAAAACCATCACAGTATTTGGTTTTTTTCATTTTTATGTATTTTTTACATAAATAAAATATATTTATGATTTTGTTTAAGAATTCCTAAATTCTGCAAAAAAGGAATAATTCCCTTCAGTAATTTATCTTCTTTTCTAACTTATTCTGTTTTTTATTGTTATATTCATATTCGAGGATTGTTTTAAGGTAGTTAATATTTGTTATTATCGTTTATTATATTCTTATACGGAAGAAAATACGAATTTCATATATTATTTTTATGATTAATGTAAGTGATATTTTAGTTACTCCAAAGAGTGAACTTTTTCTGGTTGAAATTGCTTTGCTCCATGTTTATATCTATAACATCGCTAAACATATCAATCGGAACAATTTCTAGTTATCAAATCATTGTTCTTTTACATTTTGAAGATCTGACTTTATTTTTCGATACACCTATATTTGTCAACAATTAACGCGTCTAACTATCCCCGTATTCATTGATAAATTGGACTTTTGTTATCACAATCATTTCATTCACAAGGGTTATTTTCATATTCATTAAAATCTAGAAATGTTAAAAAATTTTCGTAGATTCCTTTTTTTATATACTTAACTCATTTCAATCGAAAAAAAAATTCAAGAATTATATAAAAGTTGTTGAACAAAGTGTATAACTGTTTTATTTTAAGGGAATTTAAAAAAAGTAAAAATTATTTTTTAAATAAAACGGATTTATTTTATACGGGGTTTTGATCAAATCCATATTTGAATTAAAAATTTATGTTTAAAAAAGAAAGGAAAAATATTTTCATACGAATTAATAACATTATGAATAAACCTAAATGTATGGGGATAAATAACAAAAAAAAGTTAACTTATATATTTTCATAAAAATAAAGTTTCTTATTCAAAACAATAGAACGATTATATCTTTAAAAAACAGGGTATAGAATTTATAATTAAAAAATTTAATAATACAGGAATATTTATCAAAAAAGAAGAGGTGGAGATGAAAGATCAATTTTAAAAGACAACAAGAAAAATTACTTCATAGAGCTTATAATTTCAAACCTTATGATAACATTAAGACCTATGAAAGAAAAAAATTTTTCAGTAGATTTAATGGAATAATATCAATTTCAACCATTTTTTTAGAAACTTCATTACTAACTTAAAAATATAATTACAGTCACGTTCAATCGCAATATTGAATCTACAATCGAAAGATATATTTATACGAGGAAAATTTTACTAGGTCGTTGTATGGAAGTTCGGTCACAAATTTTATTTTTATTGATAAGGCGGATTTTGGTGTAATAGCAGACCCTAAAGGATAGATCAAAAGAGAAAACATTAATTTATATTTACATCTCACCAATTAGAAGTGACAACATTTTGGTCGTAACTGCAATAAATGAATATGATATGATATTTCATAAAATTCATGGTAAGACATTAACGGAAGAAAAGTTTAAAACTTGTTTAATTGAATTCGGATTGTTACAATTCCAGTTGATATTAAAAAACCATTTTTATCTCGATAATACATAAATTCATCATTATAAGAGGTTAAGAATACAATTAATTAGTTAAACACGATTATTACTTATTTGTTATTCTACACACCATTCTCGATTCCTATTGAAAATGTTTTTTCAACCTAAAAAAAGCTAATGATCCGGGGAGAATTTCAGCATGAAATGCAGAAAGGGATTGCGATGGTTTTTATAAAAATATGTTTGATTGTATTTTAAAGATCAAACGAAGAGAAACAATATCATAAGGATTTTTTTAATTAAATATTTTTATAAAAACTATTTTTATCTCGCTTTGATATCGACATATATCTTATTTTGATCGGTAAATCTATAAAAAAAATTTTAGAAAAAAAATCAAAAATGAAAAAACACATCAAATAATATTATATGCATCATAATATCATTAATATACATGAAACAGTTTTCGACGTTTTTTAATGCATTATTTTTTTTTATAATAATTTAAATCCCGATTTCAATCCCATATATTAATTTGTATATTTATATTGTTTACCCAGGAATATAAATCTAATTAATATTTTTTAAACTTTCTTTTATGAATAATAAATAGTTATATCTGTTTCTTAAGCTTATCCAAAAATATTTGATCCGTTTGTTTATAGCTTTTCCCACTCTGGGTATGGTACAAGCATCATTAATTATTTATTTATTAATTTCTTCATATCTTATAATACTCCTTAAATTGATGTTCTTTTTATTAGAAAAAATCCGAGTTACAGTATTAACCATCGCTATATTTTATTATACCTGTTCACGCAATCTATTATTTTTTGTTTTCACTCACATAAATACTTAAATGCAACCATATATTCTTTTTTTTTGAATAATACATAGATTTTATAACAGATTAATAGATATTCGGTAATTTTTATATATTTAAAGTTGTTATTTTTATACATAATTGTCAATTTTATAAAATTAATTATTAAACATTATATTTTATTTATTTTTCATCAACTTTTATATTTGGAAATATAAAGAGAACTCTAAATTGATAATTTTTCGACATTATACTTAATTCAAGATATTATATTTTTGATGTTAATAGCGTGGAATATGTTATATCTGTTTATTCCTATATTATTTTTACATTACCAACACTTGTTATTTCATAAGATTCATGTTACTTCTTTTTTAATTTTTTTACCTTTATTAATTAAATAATTTTTGTATGTTTTTATATTCATGTTCGCTTCAATTTGTTATTATTTTTTTGTTATGCTTAACGTATTTCTTTCTTTATAATTTTATTCGCTGTTTTTTTCATATTCAGTTTGTATAATAGGGTTTCTAAACCAACTGCTTCTATTAGAGTTGTTTTTATTATTATACGATAAGAAAAGTTAGTTCATTCAAGATCATGTATTATATCGATTATATTTTTCCTTTATTCGCTTAAATCTATTTAGTGTAATTGAATTTATTCTTTCGAAAACTCTGTTACTCTAAAAAGTATATAGCATGGTTATATATATAATTTTATGTTCTTTCAAGGATTATTAAAGGTTATTGAAATGTATTGTTTTACTTGGCCTGTTATAACTCTTTTAAATTTAAAATTTTTTTGAAACCATTGTTCTTTTAATATGTTTGTGATGATATTTCAGCTATTTCGTTTGTAAATATTAATTTAATGTGTCTTGAAAATGGATAGTAATTGTTGAAATATGACCATTTCCTTTTCATAAAATCCTTCTAGGTTAAATTGACAGTATATCATTAGATACCAATACAAGAAGTGTTCCTATTACTGAATTGGATTTAAATCTTCGTAGCTGGCCATGTATGTTCTATTTTTTTGTATATTTAACTTTATCTTTGGTATATAAAACGTGTCTTTAAACATGCTGTATGGTTTATTTATCCGGTATATACTCGATAAATATATACATTCACGATTTTTTTTGTAATCGATAGGTATTATTATTTCGTCACCTGATATTATCATTTTTTTTTATAAATCTTAACACTGTATTCGATGGTTAAATTTTCTTTTATTTTTTAAATATGCTTGTGCTATAATTTTCAGATAAAAA
The DNA here is from genome assembly GCA_009660295.1 of Lophius piscatorius. Lineage (NCBI taxonomy): Eukaryota > Metazoa > Chordata > Actinopteri > Lophiiformes > Lophiidae > Lophius > Lophius piscatorius. The sequence goes on along the minus strand of VRLP01005485.1, from coordinate 15,507 downwards.
ATCTATATTTTTGATGTTTTTACCGGGTATATTAAATAATTCATAATTATATTCGTCTGGATATGTTTTATATCCTGACGTCCCCCTGTATTCATAACTTTTAGACAGTCAAATTTTTGTTATTTACCTGAATTATTATTTTCGAACCATACATTATATTTCTGAATTCTTCTACATTTTTGATTATGACAAAGGACTACTTTTCCATTGTAAAGTAATTCATTTCTTTCCTGGGTAGTTTATGGCTATAAAATTTATTATCAATCATTTTGTTTTATTATTACGCTAATTATTTTGTTATTGACATTTGTTTGTAAACGGGAAAAGCTTGTTTAAATTGAAATGATATAATGTTATCGAACTAATAATATCTCTTCTTATATCTCCCGATATTTTTATGCCACCGATATTATAAGCGATTGTTCTATTAATTTTAGTTTATATATCATTAAAAGGAATATATTATTTGGATCTTTTGTGAATAATCCGAAGTAATTTATAAATCCAATAATTTTATGATGTTGTTTTTTTGTTTCTCGGATATCAAATTTCCAATTTTCTGCGTCTGGCAAATACCATCCGGTAATATGATACGCCCGGGTATTTCAGTTGTTTTATTGTTATGTTTGTTTTTTATAGATTTAAGGTAAGATTCTTTTTTCTTTAAATTTCAGATACTATTTTAACATGTAGCGGGTATTGATCAATTGCTTTTAAATAAATTAATATATCATCAAAATCCATTTTTCATAAAGGGAAGCACTTAATATGTAATTCATTGTTTTTGAGAGGGTGCGTTTGTGGTATCTAATGGTAACCTATTTAAATCTGTATTATTTATTCGATATTACAAAATTTGTCCTCTGCTTATTTTTTTGCAATATCGATTTTGCCCTATTTGCGTTTAAATCTAACTACTTACTATTACACTTCCATCGAGAACTGATCAATAACTTTGCATTCAGAAGGGGATATGCCTCTTTTACAGTGATGATACTTACTTTTTCATAATCAGTAATTAATCGGATACTCCCGTTTTTTAGAATAATAGGTACAGGACTAATATATTGTTATGCGGATTCCAAATATTTGTTTTCATTAATAACCTTTCTATTCCATAGTTCAATTTGGATTTCCGACTTAAAAGAAAATTGTTTGTTTTGCATAGTATCAGTCCTTTGTCAATTAGTTTTATTTAATGTTTGTAACTAACATATCATTCTAATTCTACCGGTTGTTTTTCAATTCTTTGGTGACCCTGTTTTACCAATTTTTTATTGAATGGGTATCGTTGTTGATAGTACCCGCTGATGCGGCGGTTTTATTCTCTCCTAAACTGCTTTCGTTTACATTTATGTTCATCCTGAGAAATAAACTCGACTTTTATTTTCCTTCCATAAACTCTATTCCTATATGTATGTAATTTGCCAGTCCTTTTTAAATATATAAATTTATTTCGAAAATCTTGATCGGAATATTATAAAAGCTTATATTACCTTTATATATATGATTTGTGGCAATAATCTTTTCATCTGCTATTAGCATAACAAAGGATTTTATATCTGTTAGATTCAATCCAAACTTCTCGGTGCTTATTATATTTATAAAATCATTCTGAACACCGGTGATAAACAATGCGTCTAAATGTTATCTTATTTATTGAGCATACAATAATGATAATCATTATGAAAAATGGTTACTGAGATAAGAATAAAAAATATATTATTATAAATCCCATGTAAAAAATAATAATTAAAAACAGAGATACTTTAAAACATCTTACTCGAAATAAATTCTATTTTATTACATTTTTAAGAGAAGAAGTTATAAATGTAAAAAACAAAAAATGTAAAAATATATTAAATACGTACGTTGGTACTATATTTGAATCGGTATATTTTTATAATAAGAAAAAATTATGTGTCATAAAGCATTACCCACTTAAAATGATTCCTTTTAATGATTTACGTATACCTATGAATAAAATTTTTAAAATAATTTATGGGTTTTCTGAAAAATAAGGTTAAAAAAATAATTAAAGAAACAGGTTTAAATAAGGAGACGATTAAAAAAACAAGAAATATATATGTTGTGAACGATTGGTTATCGCATCAAACGAATTGTGTTTAAAGGGGAGTTATATCAATAGGAAAAGTTATTTATTTAAATTTGAATTAATTTTAGAAGATAACAAATTATAATTCAAACTATATAATTTTTATCTTAATCAAAGCGATTATCTAATTATAGAAATCAGAATGATCATGTTTGATTCAATTATAAATATTCTTAAATTTTAAATAGATGATGAAGTTTTATCGCAGATATTTTTTTACCTCTTATGAACATCCATCTCCTTCTTATTTACATTCTCTATGAATAAAGGGTTCCTCAGCCGCTTTCGACTTTTCACAGAAACGTTATAGGTAACCTTCATTTCAGGACCACGACATAATGAATTTCTTAATTACAGAAATGCGAGACAGACTTCCGAATAATCAATATGAAGATCAAAAATACAGATGAGTAACACCGATACAAATAGATATTAACTAACATTCGGGTTCAAAACGTTAATATTTAGTCGAGAAAGACAAAAGAGCTAATCAAAAACAACGAATGGAATAAACAAATCGCAATGAACATATTAAAAATGTCAATTAAAGATAAAGCATCTCAATAAATTGAAAAATACACAGATCCATTCAAAGCCATAGAATGTCTGGTGCTTCTCATTACATAGAAAAGCATGGCGATACATTAGAATCAACATTAAAACATATAGATCAACATCAATTTATTAGAATTATTGAGTATATAGAGAAACTAGAACAAATGGTTAGTGAATTAACAATATGTAGAGATGGTGCAGTAATACAAAAGAGAAATAATTGTAAGTAAATTTTAGAGAGGGACTAAATAATTAAACTAAACTTGAATTAAAAAGGTTCCGAGCAACGGAAAGGGATATATATATTAATGAAATAGAAGAAGAAATATTATAACAATCAGCTAAAAGACAAGTTATCAACAAATTAAAAACTTCGAAATAAAAAATAATTCCCCACAAAAATAGGAAGATGACGTAAGGAACAAAAAATTATATTGTCATTATCATAAATTTAAAAAATCATGACGCTGAATTGTAAAACAATAAAAGAGGCAGAGAAAAATAAGCAAAATTTTCACATGAAGAATGAAGATTTTAAGGATAAACTATTTCTCAGAAAGGATTGTCAAAATACTGAGTATTTATTTGATACAGGAGCCGAAAACTCTGTCATTTCGTCTGATTTTTTAAACCATTTCTCTTTAAAACCAAACTTTATTCCAGAAATAAAAACAGAACCAGCAATAAAAAAAAATATAGGTAAATAAGTCGCTCCTGGGACAATGTACATTTGAAAAAATACCACACGCTATATACAAACAAGATTTTCTTGTAGTTTCAAATTTAACCTGTCATGTAATTTTGGGAATAGATTTCTTCTTCTTAAACCGCGTTAAAATTAATTATGATTTTCAGACATCTCTATCAATGGACGAAATTTCTTTCAAAGAATCAAACGAAAATACTTTATGCATTATCTAATAAGAAAAATTACAACATCTAATACAAAAATATTAAAAGAATACGAAAATAGAAACTTATAGAACTTAAAACATGAAATACATCTAAAGTCCAATCCAGATGTTAAAAACATAAAACGTAGTCGGTTCCTTACAACTTAAGCCACGAGGGTAAAACATTAATTAAGATTCTTATAGAAGAAAACATTATTTGAAAATCACATTCTAAATATTGTTCATCATCTTTCTTAATTCCAAAGAAGACAAGATCATTACGATTAATTGTAAACTTTTCTAAACATAATGAGTATATATCAAAATAAGTTTACCCGTGTCCAAATATCCCCCACAGATCTAAAGACGCTGTTGTTTTTACACCTTTAAAGCTAAACATGGACTATCAGCAAATAATTATCCATCCAAATTTTGTACAATACACATCTTTCACAATTTTAAATAACAATACAAGTATTTAAAAATGCCCTTCGGTCTCACAAACTCACCGTGTATCTTCCAACGTGTCATGTGCGACATTCTCGGTGGTTTTCCATTTGTGAAACTTTACTTAGATAATGTTCTGATACAAGTAAGACTTTAGAGAACATACAAAACACGTTCTTACTGTTTGTAAAAAAAATCGAGCAAGCGTGAATGATTTTAAATATCAAAAAATGGGTTTTCTTTAATGAAGAAATAGAGTATCTTAGTCATATAATTAGTAAAAAAGGATCCTACCAAATCCTACGAAAAATAAACAAACTTCAAAAGTTGCGATTCCCCGAAACAAAGAAAAAACTCCAGATATTAATTGGATCTATAAATTGGTTTAGGCCATTTATCAGAAACATTGCAACAAAGTCTTATTTATCACAAATAGATTAAAATACAAAACACCTTATCAATAGGAAAAATGACAGGATGCATTCCAAAGAATATGTAATGATATTAAGGAATCATCAACTCTTGTTTATCCTGATTTCAAGAGGAAATTATAATATAAACAAAGGCATTTAATGTGCCGCTGGAATTGTATTATACCAAAGGCATGGAATAGTTACATTATTTAGTTACAAACTGAACGAGACAGAAAAAAAGATACATAATCATAGAAAAGGAAGTTTACGCTAATATATAAGGCCATCATAAAATTTCATAGTATACTATTCAATATGAAGATTAAATTAAGAACTGATAATAAAAACCCCACAGCAACAATAAAAGAACCAGCATCACGAATCCACGGATGGAAAGAACATTTGTTAAAATATTCAACATTTATAAAATTTATACCGGGAAACAAAAATGTCGTTGCAGATATATAACTTCATTTGACAAAGTTAAGAAAAACAGATAATGCATTAAACGAAAAAAATAATTGATTGGCACAAAGAACATGGTCGTTCTGGAATTTTAAGAACTTGGAAAACCGTAAATACATCTTGGAATTATGTTTCATGTTATCAAGTTAAACAAATATTATCTTCTTGTCAAGATTGCCAAAGGAACATGTCGGTAAGATAAAATATGAAAAATTAATGGAAAAATAATCCCGAACAAGTCATTTGAAATCATATCGTCCGATATAATATGTCCTTTAATAATTATGAATACAAGGATCTTATGATAAAGAGAATTTTTTTTATTTCGGTATCAGAGATCATTTTACTAGGCTTACCGAAGTATATAGCCATCTTACATACACTCATCAGAAGCAATTGAATGTTTTAAACTTTTTTTTAATAAATATATTGCATCAAATAATATACTTATCGATAATGGTAAGTAATATATAGCAGAGGTTGAAAAACTTTTTCAAGGAACACAACATTAATCACCGACTTTGTTCATCCTATAATTTTATAAGTAATTGGGTTTCTGAAAAAATAAATCAAATTATTATTAAAAACACGAGAATCATGAAAGGGGATCCATTAAGAATATAATTATATATATTACAAATAACTTAAACAAATGTTTTAATTCTGCATTAGATGATATTCCTATTAATATTGTAAAGGTGTTTAAGGAAAAAAGACTTTACAAGTTAAATAAATGATACGAAAGAAACAATAAATTAAAAGATAATACATTAGAAAAGGTAAATAAAAAAGGAAAATATACAAATATATGATATGAGACAAAATATATGTTAAGAACATAAAGTTAGCGACAACAGAAGCGATTACATATGATCTTATACTATTCATAAAATATACAACAACCTTAACATTGTTGACGCTCTAACGGAAAACGTATTTCCAGATACAATATAAAAAACAAGTAAAAATCGTTTCAACTTTCAAAAAAGGTATATAAGCGAGCCTTTTATGACAAAAACTGATATTATTAATAGATTAGAATTAATCTCCTCGATGAGAAACGCATGTTTTTTTTTTGACTATTTGGTGGATTTAGGTATCTTAAAAAAATAGAAAAATGTTCTAGATGTAAAAAAGTATTAAAATTAATGATTAATGAAGACATAAACAAATGATTATGAAAATGTACTAATTCTAGATGCACAAATATTTCATTTTCTATCAGAAAAAAACCATTATTATATAGTTTGAAGACACGTGTATCAAAAATTTTATTGATAATTTATGACATTACTAAAAAAACAAAAAAAAATTAAGGGAAACAGATATTTCTAGTATTATTTATGTAAATATTAGGAATATATTATGGATTAAAATGAAATATCTACCCCAAAAAAAAGAATAGGGGATGAAATTAACAGGGGTGATAGATGAAACTTACCTGACAAAAAAAAACAATAAGAGTAAAATAACAAAAAAAATAATGTTGTGTTGGAGAAATATGTATGGCGACAAAAAGTGTTTTTTTGAAATATATACTAAAAAAATGTATTAAAACTTAAAAAAATTATATCTATTATAACGTAAATCGTTTTAAAGATTTCGTAACTCCAAACAATCCTATAATTCCCACATAAAATATAGTGATTAAATAGAAATACGTGAAAGATTTTTTTACAACAAAGGATCTGGTAGGAATAAAAATATAAAAAATTACATAGAGAATATTTTCCTTTATACGAAAAAATGCGCATTTTCCGCATTATTAGACTTATTAAAGATATTCGATGAATTTCTTTCTTTTAAAATTATTCTTATATATATATTTTTTGGAAGTTAGAACGACTTTTTATTGAAAAAAAGTTAGAAAAGAGGTCTCTGTAATCTTTTCAGATGATCGTAGAAGACAGACTATTAGCTATTGCATATACCTCTTAGAATGTAGAACAAAACAAACTTGCTTTTAGGTAAATCCGGATTCAACCTTTATATAAGTAATCCATATAGAGATGCTCTATAAATATATTGATGTTACTTATAGTGCATCTAATAGAGGTCAAAACATTTCCCATGGGTGTTATTTTTTCGCAGCTGATATAATGCATCATAAGTTTTTAGATGATATATATATTGTGGTGCCTTTTGAAGTATTCATTAGAAAACACATGATAAGAACGTATTCAATGCAAATACAATCTTAATTTGGACAATGTTAGATTACATAAAACTATAACAAAATATTATCTTATTTAACCGTGAAAAATATAAGATATTTATTTTTGTCCACGTACTCTCCCGAATTTAATCCCATAGAAAACACTTTTAATTATCTTAAAAGTTACGTATCAAATAAAAGATCAAATGCAATTAGAAGGGATGTTTTAAAAGAATATCTTTTAGAAACTGTAAATAACCTTAATAATAACAACAATGAATTTTTATAATATTTTATACTAAAATACAAAAGAGGGGAAGTAATGTTTTTAATGTCCTATTCTTTATTTAATATATGTAATTTATTAAAATAAATATTTTTTATTTTTTTCTGAATTATCATGTATAGAAAGAAAATTAAATAATTATTACTTTAAAAGTAAGAGGAAAATATATAATTGTGAAAATAGACGAGTCAAAATTTGGTAAGAGAGAATACAAAAAAGGACACAATGTCAATGGGAAATGGATCGTGAGCGTTGTAAGGAGAACCGATAATAGATTATTATTTTTATAAGCAATTGACGATCGAAATAAGAAAACACGGATCCATATTATATCCAGGTTGTTGAAGAGAATATAATATAAAAGATATGGATACGAAATATTATATTGTAAATCAAAGTAAACATTTCAAAGATATAAAAACAATACATATATAAATACAGTAAAAGATATTTGGTATAACGTAAAAAAGTTTGTTATTAATAGATACCTTAATTCCAAGAAATTACGATTTCTTTTGAAACCTTTTTATATTTATAAGAAACGAAAGGAATAACGTTTTCAGTAACTTAATTAAACATATATTTATTGTTTGTATTATAGTTTTGAAAGTATAAAATTAATTATTTTTAAAATGAATATACATAAGGTATATCTTAGTCAAAAAAAATATCGAATAACTTTAAAAAAACCATTATTAAAATTATATATTATCGGGCATTTATATTATATCCCAATTGAAATTATTTTCTTAAAAAATTCTTACAAATAACAAATGAAACAGAAATAAGTAAGAATGATAAATTTACTAATAAATTTGAAGAAACATTAAATTTAAAAATAATAGATATGTTGTATTATGCTGTCTAAAAAAAAATCACACAGATAAATTAAAAAATGACATATCGGATATAATTAAGCAAAATGTTAAAAAACTTATATTCAATAAAAACAACAATCTTCAGTAATAAAATATCATAAAACAGTATTATCAGAAAATTGTAGTATAAACATTATAGGGCGAGTTTGAGTGGGTAATTTACAACGAGAAGATATTGAATTTATGATATAAATAAATACTTTAAGTTATCTGTTTTTGTTAGACATTTGATAACAAAAATTTTAATATGTTTTTGATTGTTATTTACAAGAATTCAAAAAAATCAATTTAAATTAGAATATACATAAGTATCAAATCAACTTTGACCCTAATGAATTTTTTTAAACAGTAATATATTTTGATCAACGACATGAATATAAAAACATGTCCAATGATATATTTCTAAAGCATTAACAATCGACCATTCTAAAAGCTTTGTATATCCTGAAACAAGAATAAACATTCAATCAATAAAATCTTACGGGATAAATAAAATTCATGGATGTAAAAAAGAAGTGGATGTTAAGAGATAACTTAATGAAAATGGTATTAATATATTGTTTAAAACAGCTAGATATAATAATTATAAAAAAAAATTGATTTTGATTTTTCAAGGAAGAGAATAACAAATATAATTCTAAATATCAATAAATCAAATTATAATCGAATTTTGATTTATATTTTTTGAAAAAAAATCTTAATTTATTGAATGTATTAATATAATACATAATGTTTTTTGAAAAGTATTATCAGAAAATAAAAAATTGAAATTGCTTCCATAATTCTAAAAATGGTTTCTGATTTTACATTTTTATAATATAAACACTTCCATTGAAAAATAATCATAAAACAAAATGTAAATTAAATAAATAAAGATGTTTAGCAATAGTAATTATAGAATCAATAACACGGATTCATATGTTATAAAGAAATGATTATTCCATAAAACCATCTCAATCTCAGATTTTATTATATATTTGGAAATGGTGTTATTTGCGCTAAGTGGGTTGGTTAAATATTTCATTCATTTTCCTTACAATTCTTTGTTTTTTCGATAGAAGTAAAATTTATAATCTAACTCGAAAAAATAAATTTTTTTATCCTCATAAGTGCATTGGTGTGTGTGTTTTAAATGATTTGATGGAATCCTTTCTATTTATATGAAAACTAACATGTTCAAAGGAAAAAACGATATTTTGTAATATTAAGATTTTTTTTAGATTTAATAAAAATTTCTTTTTTTATTAAATTTCCTGAATTTTGATATATCCTAATATTGTTTATATATTTCTTTTTGTTATTTCAATTCTTTCCATTAATATTTTTTACTTATATACTAGTTGTGTCTATATAAACTCCAAACCCTCTTCGTATTGTCAACATCAGTATCAAAATCGTTATCGATTGAGACCAAATCTTCCAAATAAACTCATTTCTATAATCGATGTTATAATTTTTAAGTTATTTTTTGTTGATTTGTATTTCTTTATTTTCATTTCCCAATTTCTGTCTCGGAATATAACCGTAGAATATAAAGTTAAATTTGTTTATACCTTTATGTACACTGAACAGTGGCTGCATAATGTTCAATGTTTAGTAGTATTATATTGATATACCACCTCATCTAAAAATATGCTATGATCACCATTGAATGCGACTTAATTGGCATTATCTTGATTATTTAATTTGTTTTTTTAATTTTCCCTGATTTTGGAAATGTCTTAATCTCCCGTATATTTATGTGGTTTTAAGTTCTTTACATAATTCATCCGTCTTATTATTTTTAACTCCATTTATGTTATTTATATAGAATTTCATAGGATGCTCTTCTAGAAAAAATATCTTTTAAAGAATTTCATATAGTCTGTGCAATTTTATTCTGCAGTGAAAATATCTATAGCAACATTTAAAGAAATACGATATTTAAATTATACCTAAAATCATATCATTTTCCCCGGAATAACACGTATCCATAATGTTAATTATTTATCCAGTCACCTTTTTTCTTATATAATAACTTAAATAATTATATTTTTAAAAGACTAATTAACACTTGATGAGAATGACCATGTTATACATTCTTCTATATCTCCTCTCCTAATCCTAAATGTTTTTAATATAATATGTTGGTTTATCATTTATGAACCTAACTTATTAGTAAATAACATAACTTTTATTTAATTGTTTTTTTAAATAATATAAAAAGAGAAACCTTCTTAACTACTAAGAAATTTAATTTAAATAAAATATTCAATAAGTTCTATAAATCCATTCGGTAAAATTTCACTCTAGATATATCATAATTGAAATTATGACAATTAAAAGATACGACAATATCTTCAATTTATTATATATCAATATTGTTTGGGTGTATTCAACGTGATATTTTATACCCCTTTTCTACTATTATGACACCAGTTAATGGGTTTCCCATAATATTTTTGCTTTGAATTTATTTCAAAATTACGAATAAAAGGCCTTTGTACTTTATTTTATCAATAAAAAACAATTCAGTTGAAACAGCGTAAATTTTTTGTATTTAATTGTAAAGTTTGTTGTGGATTTTTTATATTTTAAATAATCCACCATTCCTTTCATATCTCTCAATTATATAATTTCAACGACTATATATTAAATTATAATAAAAATTATATGTTATAAGTAAAAATTATCTAGGAAGAGTTTTTACTGAAAAACTATGATTAAACATAAAATTCCTAACGGACTTTACAATATAAAAATATTAAACAGTAAATCATTTCGAAATTCTTTGATTTAAGTGTTTAAAAGTAATCAATCTTTTTTTAAATATATTTATTTTAATATTATAAAGAAAAATAAAAAAGAATCATTACGAGATTGGTGTTTAGAGACTATGTTAAATAATCTATTTTTTCAATTTCTTCTCTTCGAAAATATACATTTTAGTTTTTATTGTATATCTGGAATAATTATTTTGATGAAACTAAAAACTTTTATTCTCATCATTCGCATAAATTCTTCAAGATTATTGGAAATAATGTTAATATATTTTGGATAATTTATTTTCCTTTCAATAAACACTAATTTATAAACACCAAAATATGGAAAACCAGCATCTGATTATTACAGATCTTATTAAACCTATTATGAATCTATATTTTTAATATTAAAATTATCATGATTTTGACTCGATATTTTTCTTGTAATCACACTTGTGTTTTTATTAATGAATTCTTTAATAGAGAGTATGCATAAATGGTTATTGAATTTAAATATTTTTCTATATGTTTTTTGACACAGAAAGTTATACTTGGTTTTTCTTAATGATATTTTCGGTATTTATTATATATCTTATTAAGTTTTTTACATATCTTAATAATTTTGTTTTTCTTCTATATTTTTTCGTATCTATATCGCCAGGATTCGCAAATTTTCTATATACTTTTCCATTATATTTTCGAACATTCACCTCTATAACCATTTTTTTAAAACTTTTAATATTAATATATCTTATAATCATTTCCCCCTTTTTTGCGTATATATTTCCCTCGTTATAAAATATCAATATAAAAAAATTAAAAATAAAAACACGGTTGCTTAAAAATTTAAGTCTTCTTGAAGAGTAAATCATTTTAAAAAGTAAATAATTTACAAGAATAAAATTTATTAATTTTAATAATACGAGGTTTTTCCAAAATGAAAGTACAAATTTTTAAATAATAAACAGGTTTAAAAATAAATAAATGGATGGTTATTAATAAAATCGTTTGATTGGATATATCATTAAACATTATATTCGTTTTATCCCACATATTGTTATAAAAAATCGAAAAATTGGTTTGAATTTGAATTAAATTCAATAATTGCATCAACGATATAATTTTTTAGAGTATCTCTAATATCGGCTTTATCTGCTTATCACGTTGTTTTTTATTAAATTCAACTCAAAAGAATATAATGGTGAAAGAAGATATTTTATATTATTCTCATCCCAAAATATTTTGATTGTTTGTGTAAAATGAAATCCGACATTATCCATAATCAAATGCGTGATGTTTATAAAAACATTCTCCTCAAACGACTCCTGTATATAGGCTATAAACAGATATGTATTATACAAATGGTTTTATATTTTACTATTTCACGGGGTGAACACATCGCATATGAAGATGTGTGTTATAAGTATTACCGATGTGTTGTAAATAAAGGATCTGTATTGGTAAGGTTATATTTATATATGCACTGATTAAATGGGGTTAATCCATATTCATCAAGATAAAATAATGCATATTGGGTATTTCTAACAAAACGGAACAATATCTTATTGTGGAATACATATGACTACTTAATAAACTTACGAGAATATTGTTTGGTTCTATTTATTATCTTATAAAAAAAGTCCCGAAAATTTTATAAATATTTAATTTGTTATTATGAAAATCAAATCATTTTTAAATAGCGTTATCTTTTAAAAAATATAAAATACAACCGCCATATCTGTTTATACATATTTTAGTTTACCTAAAGACTTATAACCATTTCATAATTAACAGATTCCATTTTATAAATAATTCTTACTTTATTATAAATTATACTACAAACTTCGAATCAATAATTTTTTAAAGAAGGAACCCTCCGAAATCTCCAATTCTCTGATTTCAAAACTGGATAAGTAACGATTTTTTTACAATAAAGAAGTTCATTTTTAAATGGGTTATTTTTAACGAGGATATTTTTAATTCTATTAAAGAAAATATAAAATAAACAATAAGAGATCTAATATCATAATAAGATGAAATTTTAAAAATGGAAGATAGGATAGCTGTAAACCTCTATTTATAAGATTTTACATCAACCCCATATACCTTTTCATCAATTTGGTCTACATTATAAGTAGACATGATAAGAGACTCTGAAAAAAAATTTATTCATTTAAGATAGAAAAGTATTTCATTTTTAAAATAAATGAAAAGTTATAACTACTTTTACCCGCTATGCAACATATAACAAGAAGATTTTTTGATGAAAGAAAATTTCACAAAAAAAGAAAGATAGAGTGATAAAAAACCAAAACCTAATCTTCAGGAAAAAATTCTTTTGTTTAAAAATTAAAAAAGATATATAATTACCATTAAGGTTTTAATCATTAAAATCTATGGAAAATATAATATTACTCTATTAATAACTTTTTATCGGAATCTTATACAATTATATTATTCGTTAAAATATTGATTCCGATCCTGATGATAGAAATATTAAAGTTGTTTTTAATTAAAAATTCTAAAATAAAGTGATATTCATCGTTTATCATATAAAAACGCATTATCTTCATTTGTTTTATAGATGATACAAAATTTTATTCGACAATTAGAATAAAAGGGAAAGTGTTTTAATAGGGTGATCTGCATATATATGAATACAAATAGATGACGTAAAAATAAAAATTGATTTATAGTTATTATTAATAGAGAACGGGTTTTATATTATAAAAACAGTATAATAATGTTGGTAAGTTAAAATTTCGTTAATATTTCATAGAATTACTTGAAATTATGAAAGAAAAAGAAACTTACAATCTAATAAATATAACATATGCAGTATAAAAATTTACCGCTTTAATGATGTAAAAATAGATTAATGTCCGAATCCAATTGTTCTTTATATTCTTCCATATTCATCATTTTTGAATATTACTGGAAATTATTTTAACAAATGTAAAAATTATGTGGCAAAATCTAATAAGAATATAAATGATGAACTTTTAAATTCTATAAATGAGAATTTTAATTATATTATTCAGAATATTTTTAGATGGATAATTATGGATAGATGATACTATATAGCTTTAAAAATAAAAATCTGTCTAAGGAAGAGCAACATGCGGTTTCCTTTTCCAAGACTTAAACATAAGGGTGGTAGGATATATCGGTTTAATTTGTTATTAAACTAAATAATCTTAATTTTATATATATTGCTTTAAAATACCCTTTTATTGTTATTCTGAAAATTGCTAGAAATAGAACATATTACAGAGATGGTATTCCTGCAATAAACGCATTGATATCAATTAAAGGAAATTCTACGATTTTTAAAATATTTCAGATAGGGAGATGGTCGATCTTTTCCAGTTAACCGAAATATTTCAACAAATGTATAGGTGTCTTAAATATAATAGGATACTGACAACTTTACACTAACAAAATAATATGCCACCTAAGTTTTGTTGTATGTTTGTGAACTGTGTTAACAAGCACAGTTACAATATAATGAAGTCCTTAGAATGCTTTATTGGTTTAGCTGTAAAACGATAATGCCTAATAGTATTGAGACTCTTAATCACATTAAAAAGATTATTATGAGTTTTTATAAATTATTTGGGTATAGTTTCGCCTATTTCCTTGAAAATACCTCTAAAAACCCAAGTGGAAATGGGATAGTAATTAGTTTTGCGGAAATCCAATGATAGGAAACATTAAAATATAGAAATATTAGACCCTTACACATTGTTTAAATTGAATTGCGGTGGATATCCATAGCAGAAAATGTTTCCTGTTATTTTTACTATCCGGGTCAAGAGATAATTTGTTCAGGTTATTAGGAAAATATATTTTATTGAATACATAATACGCACCGATTGCCATGACCATGTTTAACATTATGTTTTTAGGCCATATCCGTTTTATAATTAATCATCCAAGAGAATTGATTTCAAGGATAAGAATACATACTAATTGGATTAAAGATGTTTTGGGCGCGTTTCAAAAACCAATAAAAAAACATGAATGATTTGATGTGGATGATTTAAATCTGTTTTTATCTGGATTTTATTTTAGATATACTTATGATATATGGGACAGGTAAAATCAATATTGAAACTCTTATATGTTCTGAAATATCTTAAAATTAAATCAATGAGTTAAAGTTTATTTTATCCTTATTTTTTATTTTTTATGAGGCCAGTGTGGTATAATTAATCTTGGAGGAAATTTAGGCAAATATTATACAAGGTTTTGAAGCTGATTGATATTTGTAAAAAAAAGAACATCATTAATGAAGTAAATTTTAATGATGTTCTTTTATTTTATCAAAATGGATGCAAAATTATTAAATAATAAACAGAAAACATTATAAGGTATGTCGCGCGCAGAGGCCACTACCCGTGCCCTGCCCGCGAAGCTCAGATTTTTCATTTACAAATTATGGCGTCAAAGGGATTCGAACTTTGACAATTTGGAATTTTCTGAGCTAGAAATATTAAATATTTATTTTTTTCAGTTTATATTATAAAAAATAATTATTTCATCCATATGTATAAAG
>VRLP01005484.1:0-36421 GCA_009660295.1 Lophius piscatorius | reverse complement strand
TGATGTGTTCGTGTTTACGAACTCTCATCAGGATCCTTGCAGCACTGTTTTGAACATACTGAAGTCTTTGAAGACTTTTATCAGGGATCCCGGTGAGAAGTGAGTTACAGTAATCCAATCGGGAGGAGACAAACCCGTGGACCAGCTTTTCAGCATCACTCAAGGCGAGTGAAGAACGGAGTTTCGAGATATTTCTGAGATGGTGAAAGGAGATCTTGCAGATGTGTTTGATGTGGGATTCAAAAGTGAGTTGAGGGTCAAATCTTACACCTTCAGTGTCCAGATGCAATGATGAGATATGATGATGTTATTCACGCTTTGAAGCAACAAGTTAATGTACACAGTTAGTATTTGGCCACAGGCATACTTCAGTGACCTGTTCCAAATGTCTGACATCCCTACTGTGCTACACTGCAGAAATTTCTCTCAACAGTGCAAACTTCTATGGTTGCAGCATTTTATCAGCTTGTCACAATCTGTTTCTGTGATTTGCATGACTGACTCTACCATGACTGGTGGTTACCCCCGCCCCCAGTACTGAGCAACAATCTACCATGACTGGTAGTTAGCCCCGCCCCCTGTACTGAGCAACAATCTATCATGACTGGTGGTTACCCCCTGTGCAGAGCAACAATCTACCATGACTGGTGGATACCCCCCAACCCCTCTGTAGAGCAAAAATCTACCATGACTGGTGGTTACCCCCCAACCCCTGTGCAGAGCAACAATCTACCATGACTGGTGGTTACCCCCTGTTAAGAGCAACAATCTACCATGACTGGTGGTTACCCCCATCCCCTGTGCAGAGCAACAATCTACCATGACTGATGGTTAGCCCCTACCCCCTGTACTAAGAACAATCTACCATGACTGGCGGTTGGATAGATGGATAGATTTGGGAGTCTGTCCATTACAAAACATGGATGAACAGTCTCAGACATTGACTCAGGGTAGAAGGTGGTCCCAATCGTAAGGGGTAGCGAGCAGATACAAACCTGCATTTATAGTCAGTACGTTGCCCGGTTCCAGAATGTCAAAACATTTCACTCAAAAAACTGAGGGCTGCCTCAGAGACATTGGCCCACGCGTTGTGTGTTTAGGAAAGGGGACAACACTAAATTACTAATGTGACTTGGCATTGGGGAACATAATTAGTATCCTTGTATGTACAACCTCATGCATACCCTATTAAAATGTTTTCACCTGCATGGATGGATCGAATGCATCATCCTGTTTTGCTGTTTTGGCACACAGTCAAACACAAAATAAATATGCATTCATAAATCATGGATGCGGGAGCTTGACATGAGCCAGGCCTCTAGCCATTACCCTGGAACCACATGGCTGAGTCTGTCTCAGGAAGAGCAGTAGCAGCCTATTTAATATATATTGAGAAAGTTGATTGGAGATATGCACATAATTGATGCCTTTCAAATTCAATGGTAAATATGTCTTGTGGTTATATACTGTCATTTTGTGTCTGGTTTTCTGCTGCATCTTTAAAAGTTTTGCTTGATGTGCAAAACTCGCCCTCCATGAGCAGATACTTCCATTATAACACAAATAATAAGTGAATATCATCAATGTTGTGGATGACATTCACTTGTGATCAACAAGTGAATGTTTTGGGTCTTGATAGTAAAAAGAGTTGAATACATGATAATGGTTCCTAACTCTACCGTTTGCCTTTTATGCAATAGCATCATAGAGAAAACCTTGTTATGAACGGTGTTAGTGATGGGTTAGAAGTGTAATGCAAGTGCTGCATTAGACTCATAAACGACTCAATGCGGTTACTCCACAGCGATATTATGTTGCTTTCATGCAACTCAATTTAAAGAGATGGACTTCTATGCTGCAAGGGTTTTGATCAGGCGGGTGGATGTGAGTTTGTGTGCCGCCAAAATTATATGAAAGTTATGAGTATTTTCAATTAAATTCTGTTAATTGTATCATACTTGAACCAACTCAAAGGAGCAAATGACTGAGTTGTCATTTCAAATGAAGTAATACAGCATTAAAGCAACTAATTGTATCCCACCATATGGCCTGGTGTCCTCTCTGGCCTCTAATCTGCAGCATTCCAGTCAAGGCTTTATCCAAGTTTCAGCCCAGCAAGCCATAAGTACTGGGCTTCACTGTGACAGTCTGATTCCTCGCCGGGATTAGCAGAACTACCGTCTGACGACAGTCTGAAGTCCTGCCATGGGCGGCTGCAGTGTCCATAACGATCCACAAAACGATCGGGTGTACTCATCATCAATCTGAACATAATCTAAAATACCAACAACATACTAATTTTACAATTCTTGGAGCCTTATCTTACTCACAATGGTTCTAAAGGAAATGCCATGGCTTCATTAAAATGAAAACGGATTGTAGCATCCCTGGAGCTTACCTGCTATAAACCCTGGATAAGACTTAATAAATGAATTTCAGGAGTCAAAGATAATTCATACGGAAGAAAAAAATTCATACTAACTTAATCCTGAAAATGCTTTTCAAATTAGATTACTTTTTATTGTTTAATAAATGTGTTGGCTAATGTCACACTTGGTTCCCATGGCAGTTCAGGGTTATTTATTATTTTCGGGCAGAAAAGAGCTTGCAGGGCATTGGGATTAAGTGCTGGGATGGTAAGAGAAAGAAATCCCGTCGGTGTCTTTTGAATGACAGGGAGTTGGCTAACGTCATGTAACCTTACCTTAAGAGCTGCTCACAGAAGAGGACATTTAAGTCTCCACTATAACAGATTCTGGCCCACGCATGAAAACACAAAATGCTTTGGTCTCATCTCATCAAAAATTAGGTTTCCTGTTCACTGCCACTCTTGGGGTTTTGTCAGTATCCTGCCAGCTCAGCGGCCGGCCAACTTCAACTTTTGCCAGGACCCCAAGCTCGAGGATAGGTATGTCACATAATCAGATTTTGGTGTAATGATCATTTCAGGGGAAATAATTATGGTTTCACAATTATCAACACAATAGAAGGAAACATGGAGTTAACATTGAAAAAAAACTGTTGTTGACGCTTGTATGCAAGTGCTGTCCGTGGCATAATGTCCACTTTATAGCCTTCCTCGCAGGCTGGTGAACGTTATATCCAAACCAATCCCGTACTAAGATCAAAACCACCTTCCTAGTTTTGTGAAGGCACCAAACCAGCTCGGTGATATCCCCCGTTTGTTCTGACAAATTTCTAGCTAGAATTCTTTCCATTACACATGATTGAGCTTTGGGCACCCATGACCTTTAACTGTTTCAGATGTTCCCGTTTCTAGATTGTATTAGAAACAAAATTCTAAATTGTGAAACGTTATAATGAGGAGGTTTCTGAGATGTGGATAAACCAAATCATCTTAATGTGAGCCAAATGACACGGAAAGTTCCAATTTTGAAGATTTATTATTTTACCCGGAAAATAACCCTTTGCCTAGGATCGCTCTAGGATATCTTTCAACAAGGCAACCTGGTGATAAGGCACCACCACAAGTCACAATTTACACAAAAAATAACAGTTTTCAATTAATATGGGTACGGACAGCATTAAAAATATGCAATGGTTAAAATCAAGTAAGCAAACTAATCAGGTACAACCAAACTGTCCAATGGTCTCATGTTAAAATCCAGTCAAAATCAGTCATAGGATCCAATTCGGTGTTCCTGTTAGAGCCGCACATATGGACAGAGGTAAACCTTATACGCGTAAAAATCAGATTATAGTTTTGTAAAGTCAGTCACAGCTCACTGAGAACAATGCCGCTTTTTACCGGAACATCCTAACCGACACCTCTCTCTCTCTCTCCCTTATTTAGTATACAGTGATGAAAATTGAAGAGATTGAAAAGGTTGAGCTTACGGGGGAACAAAGAGGAAGTATCCAAAAGGCAATATGTTTTGGCTCTCTGGAAAACATTGAAAGTTTCTCCATGTCTGAGCCTCCTGCTTACATCTCTTACCCTCAAAATCTAATGGGATCTGGAGTCCCACGCCGCACTGGTATGAGAAGAACTGAGCAAATTACACACAAGTACTGGCTCTCGTGAGTACAGTTAAGCATACTGGAGATTTCTTACTTAAAATCCCATCAGCAATGATGTACACATGAGCACCACAACCACAAGAGCGGTAATCCCACGTACTTTGACATTCGTGACAAATGGCTGGGGCAAGTAAAGTACTGTTTGACTTCTTCAAATTATAATGACACAGGGGCTTTTATGGAAAATAATTACCAGGCAAAAATTGGGATTTTAAGGTTTCCAGAGGGGGGCTGTATATGCATGACCCTCAAATTAAATAATCACCACACGTCGTCGTACCTTACCAGCCTGGCCATGGCATGAGGCTTTAAAAAGCAGAGCTAACACGGATTAGCATCCAATTTTAACACCTGACTGTAATCCTGCCTCACACCGTCTAGGTTAAGCCTGAGATAGCCACGCCGATGGATGAGAAGCGTTTGGAGATTTTCTTCACAATTGTTACCCAACAACTTGGCTCTTCATAAAATCCGGCAATAGTGCAGTAATGGAACCAACCCACTTAGTTCCATTACTGAACTACTTTGAAGCAACTATACTTTATTACAGAATTAAGTAATTGTATCACAATATTTTAACGCTGTTGTATCCAGCGAGAGAGAGAAAGGTACGGAATATGAAAATATCGATTAATTATAAGATCAACATTCAAAAGACTTTGCTCAACTTTATTTTAAGCACTTTCAAGAACAACGGAGTTGTCAACTCTAGAACTGTTTGTTCTAGAGTTGGTCAGTAAGCCTCAGTGACATAGAGGGGGTATTATTTTTGCAGGTTATAAATGTAAGATGGTGCTAACCCATTCAAATATTTAAAAACAAACATTAAAATCTTGAAATGAATCCTAAAGGGAGGGAGGGAGGCCTGGATGTTTGAAATGTGTTCTCGCTTGCATGTGTCTATTAAAAGCTGAGCGGCAGCACGTTAGACGACGTGCATTCATACGAGGGAGGTGTGGCTCACTCGTATATAAATACGTTTGTCTACATTCTCATTCGTCCAAGTCATAATAATCCTTAAAGGTTGAATCCGAAGTAACTGGACTCAAGCCTTCAAGGATAACCAATATAAATATGCTTCTGTATCCTAAATCAGAAATGAAAAGGGGAAAAAAAAAGTCACTTTGTGTTGATTCTTAAACCCTCTAATGTCACACTTTGATTCACTATTTCTTACTCCAAAATATGTGTCACTTGACTGAATCCATTTATAATACAGTATGAACCAGCGGCAGCATGTATACGTTAAAGAGTGAGTGGTCAAGGACGCAGCCCTGCGGGATACCGCAGGTCAAAAGGCCGTCTGAGGAGGAGGTATTGAGGTATTGATGTTTGAAAAAGTTAAGATAAGGGAGGAATTACTTAGCAGCATTGTGTGACTTGACACAAGCCAAAAAAATCTAATAAAAACATGCTTTACCAAACGTTTAGCTTATTTAATTAAAATGTACTGTAGTGTTTAAAGTCATGCTAGACCAAACAATTTGTCGTTTTATGGTATTAGAGTTTGTAAGATATTACATTAATGAATGCCCCAAAGACATAAAATGAATACATTTTCCTTAGTTCTTTTTTTCTTGGTGAGTTGGTTATCTGTTGGTTATTGTGTGCTTCTATACCTGCACAATCAGCTTGAGCTTACTTCATGTGAATGTGTAGAAGGTAGATACTTTCTACAAACACGGCTCGGTCCTTATGGTAAGGCCAAATTAATTCATCATGATCATTATCTCCCATGTAATCTTCTCTCTCTTATTACATATCTCACAATAACATTGCAACATGTTACAGGGCCAATCGTAAATCGAAAATTCAAGCCACGAAATCCAAGATTTTTCTTATTCTGGCTTTGGTATTTTCTTTGCGCTGTCGCTAGCTTTAGCCGCTCCGCTAAGGATTGCTCCTTGAAACCAGACAATTTATGAGCAGTGTCTTTTCTTCATATATGGTAAAAATATCTTGAACTGGTGATGAAATGTTTGCAGCCGCTGTAGTTTCACGCTCCTTGTGTGTGTGTGGTTGTGATGTGCTTTGCATGCAACATGAATAATCATGCAAAACATTTATGTTACTGTCAGGGAATCTGCAGATCCTTGGTGTAAACGCAATAACTCAAAATCTATTTAATGGATCACTTTCACATTTTTTACCCACACGGACTTTGGTGAGAGGAGGAACTGGATTGACTTTGGTAAACGTCAGTTGTTTTTTCTAGACACTAGGGAGAGCTTTAGCTCCAGATTTTTGGGGTCATCATTTCTCAACTGATGGGCTGATTTAGTTCAAATTTGGTGCATATCAATCGACTCCATGAGATATATCTTGTATACATTGTGTTCATGCCAATAATCACATTTTACACACTAGGAGGAGCTTTCTTTTTCTTCCAAAGAACACTGTTTCATGGAGATAACTTCCTAACCGCTGGTCCGATTTAATCCAAATTTGGTGTATATGAATTACGAATCAACTCGAGGAGTAAAAAAAAACAGTTTTTTAAAAGCACTTTAACTTCCCATTTAATTTGAGGTGTTCAATCAGGGGGATTGCTTGTACAATGCAGGGCATTTGGGACTGTTCAGGGATACATCTTCGCTGTGGGGGACGACCACATAGGCCTCTAGTATACACAGTCATAGATATGGAAAATTAGATCGGACATGAAGATTGGTCCAAATCACAGTCTCCTACAAACCACAAGACTTTTACAGTGTTTATTTTAACATATCTTTGTACAGATCACTATATACAACCAGAAACAGATTATATGAGAGCTCTTCACTGGATCACATGAGATTGTGGCAAATGATGAGGTAAGTACCTCTCTAGTGTAAATGCGGTGATTTAGAAGACGAGCCAGCATTCACCCATTCACACATAAATTCAAACAGTGGAGAGAGAGGCTACTGTGGAAGTTGCCCCTCTCATCAACAGCGATAACATTCACACAATCACTTACACAACAATGGAACAACATCAGGGTCAAACTTGAGTTCAGCCTCTTGCTCAAAGGCGCTTCTACGTCCTTAGCTGCAGCCAGCATTATTTTTTTGTTCAGCAAAGATCAACTAATCAATAATTTTATGTGAAGTTAGGAAATAGACGTAAGAGGACACTTAGTTGCACAAGCCCTTCATTTTTGTTAATTTCTTATTTGTTTTACCCTGTTTTTTTGTCGCTCACTGCAAACTACACTTGAAAGACTATTCTTCTTGAAGCACCGGCACACACAAACATGGCCAGATGTCAAGCTAATGAGATTCTTCCATAGCAACTGCTAAACTGAGGTGGAGCCCATTTACTGAATGCTCCTGAATAAACAAGCTGGATTGGCAACATTATCTACATTCTTTGGCATAATAACAATAAACTGATGAATACATGGGCAACTGCAGAGAGATTTGATTGATTGCATCTTATATCCCCTTATCGCCCAAAAATACTGCTTATGTTTCGTGGAATACGTTACATAATTCAAGGTTGACTCAAAGTCATCATATTGAGTTTGTTCTGGTCAAACAAATAGACAACTGTGTTAAAATAAGACACATGGACAGTTTGAAATATATATATATATATTTTTGTAAAGGGATACCATGGAGAAGATGGATAGATTGATGCTTTGCTCTGCCAGCTGCAGTAACCCTCCATCACTGGCCTTCCCCTTGATGATGTCATCAATTAAAGGGACATGAAAATGGATAAAACAGTCAATATTCACCACTCTCAGACCTAACAGAGACGGATCTGTCTAAACATGGGTGGCTGCTAAAAAATGTACGCATCATGCACCCAGACGCGCAATCCAGCAGTGAGTAGTGGATAGAAAAAAAATTGCAGGAGTGTGAGCAGATCACAGCAGAGACATACGGTGCTGTCAGCGTGAATGCGCGTGTGCGCGTGTGTTTCAGAGTACACCCTTACAAAGAGAATTTATACTAGTGAGCCAGCTGGGCACATAAGCCCTCTCCTGCACAATAAATCCAAATAATCCTGCAGGATGGGAAGCGTGGAAAAGGGGGGTTGAGTAGGCATTCAGACATATATATACACACACACACACACACTAAAGGTACACACAGTTCAATTAGCCGCGCCATTGTACCTCTGTGGAAGATATTCAGTGGCTGTGCCCTTTCCTTAAGAATAATATGCAAGTCACCAGAAAGCATGCACCCAAAATAGCAGCGCAACTTATGACATTTGAACCCACACACACACACACACACACATGTTTAGGACAAGGACATACAGGAGGATTACCCTGCACTGCAACAGAACACTCATTCAAAATGATAATACATTTTCAGAGAATGATCTTACCTTCCATCATGGTTGCAGATTTGCATTCCTTTATCTCCAATGAGCCTGAAATTAAGCAGGAGAGCTGGGGGAGAAGAGGAGAAGCCCCCAGTCACCACGGAGATCCAATAGGGTTAATGGACAGCGGAGGAGCAGCCGCGCGCATGTGGCTAACGCCCTGGCTAACTGAGAGCCTCCGACACCCCCAGACGGTGCCTGTCAACTAGCCCAGTGGGGAGAGGGGGGACAGGGGAGGGGTGAGGGCCTGGCCCGGCTAGCTGTCCGTCAGAACTGGGGCTTCTAGGCCATGGAGGAGGATGCTGCTCCGACTGCTGCTGCTGCGACTCTAACTTACATGTCCAGCCAAGGATGCTGAGAGGAGGTGGGGGTAAGCTAACTGAAGGAAAATAAATAAATAAATACGAGTCAGGCCGGAGAGAGGCGGAAAAACAGAGGGAGGGAGGGATATGCGTGTGTTTGGTAGGAGGAGGGGCGGAGGCTGTTTTGATGACGTCACAGAATAAGTCATCAAATCAGCGCAGGTTTAGAAGAGTCACATGGATTGCACCTTGAATCTGCTGTCGCCATATCCAAAGAGGTTGCCATACTACGCGACTCTGTTGCCTGACACATAATTGTGAGCTCACATTAAACAAACACTTATTTACACTGACAAATGGAGGTGGAGGGGGGAAAAAAGCCACCAGAGTACAAACAGATATGTAATAAATGCACACTCTAACATGCACCGTGTGTCACTGCAGTGTGCAAGCGAGAATGCTCACTCTGCTAAAGGGAGATTTCAGGGACGTAAAAAAGCTTTGATTCTGAAAGATGAGTCTTGTTTTTTGTCTTTAATTGTCTTGCATTAAAAAACAAATCTTATTTTAAGAAAACATATCCATCAGTTTCATAATATACACTCTTTCCAATATTGAGCTAGATATAACCAGTAACATGGGACCCTAATTGATTAAAGTTTACATTGTTACCTCCATCAAGAGACAAAATACCAATTTTAATAATATCCTTTATTGATCTAGCACCAGAAAAACCTGTTTAGAAATGAATAGGAAACTAAAATGATAACATAAAAAAAGAATGTGAAAAACCATAATGCATCACAAATGTAGGAACAGTTAAAAATAATTAAAAACAAGACCTCAAAAGACACTATATGCAAGCAGCAGGTATAAAACTATATGTGAAAAAGTCAATAAAACAGCCAATAAATAGAAAACACAGAATTAATAGACGAGATCACATTCCAAAACTAAAATTAACTAAAAACTAAAACAAAGGAAATAGAAGGAAAATAAAATTACCTGAATTTGAGCAATTGAAAACTTATTTGTGATTCTGCAGTTCTCAGATCCACAAGCAAAAGGTCATCTTTGTCTTGAGTCAGGACTTGAAACAGGAACTGGAGGAGCTTTGGCCATGGATCAGAGGCTGTGGCCTGCCTCATGGGGGGCGGCAGTTCATTAGTGTAGAGGGGCTTCTGGATCACGAAGTTCTTAAAATGTGATTGGTTAAAACTATTCAATCCTAAAACTGACAGCCGCCAGTGGACTGATATGATGTTGTCTTCTGAGGTTTGTTAAAGCCTAGCTGCTTCAATCTTTATGGCTTGGCCCTGAGTTGCCGTGGTCTAAACATGAGGAAATACATTTATGGGTACATGCATGTATACCTGCACACTGGCAGGTATATTTCAGTCCAGTTTTCTATATTCCACTAGATAAGGAGTCAGTTTTGCTATTTATTATGCTGTTGGATGGAGTGACAGTCAATATTAAACCTCTGTTTATACAAACGACGGTTCTGAAAAACTCACAAATATGTCTGATTTTAGTCTCAGAATTTTGGCCTTATTCTCAAGATTTTGGCTTTAATCTCAGAATTGTGGCTTTATTCTCTTATTCTTTCATAAAGGAGCAGGGGAAAAAAATTCCAGTTTCCGGTGTCTGACTTTAATCTCAAAATTTTGATTTCAATCTCAAATGTCTGATTTTAAAGTCAGAATGCTGAAGCAGAAAAAGGTTTTCCATGTGGCCCTAATCCTCTTCCATAAGGATAATAGTGACATCACAGTCACCGCTTTTGTGAACACTTTGATTTAAAAATGTATGTTCTAGTCACATGGATTTAAAAATCATCTGCATATACTTTTTTTTTTAATGATGACTCTCATTTGAAACACGGTGCAAAATCTCTGTATAAGCTTTCTCCCATTACTTTCAAATTCAGAGAGCTTTACCAGAATCAGAATCAGAATCAGCTTTATTGGCCATGTATATGTATACAAGGAATTTGACCCCGGTTAACTGAGTCAAATGGGAAACAGACATTTACTTTGTGAAAGCAGGTCTAATAAAAGAAAAACAATAACAAAGATAACAACAGTGCATTGCTTTTACACGGAAACATTCTCATGTTGATTTGTTTCAGAGATACTCTGTGTATGAATCAGTACAATAGGTTTCTTTATACACACGTCAGCACAGAGCAGAGATATTCATATGCACATATCTCTGTCTCTCCGCCTGTCTGTCTGTTTTCATTCAGATGTCTGTCTGACTGTCTGTCTGTCTGTCTGTCTGTCTGTCTGTCTGACTGACTGACTGACTGACTGACTGTCTGTCTGTCTTGTCTGTCTTTCTGTCTGTCTGTCTGTGTACTTTCCCGAGGATCAATCTGTATGACGCAACAGCAACACAGCTTACAGACACAACAATGAGCAGGAAGTACTGACGAAAGAGCTGTTTGTGTGTGAGTGTGCGTGTGTGTTTGTGTGAGTGTGTGTGTGTGTGTGCCCATGTGTATGTGTGAATGTAAGTGTGAGTGTGTATGTATATGTGTGCGTGTCTGTATGTGTGTGTGTGTTAGTTTGTGTGTGTATGTGTTGATGTGTACGTGTGTCTATGTTTGTGTGTTAGTGTGTGTGTATATGTACGTGTGTGTGTATGTACTTGTGTGTGTATGTGTGTGTTAGAGTGTGTGTACTAGTTTACGTGTGTGTTTATTTGTGTGTGTGTGTTTGTGTGTACCTGTGTCTTTGTATGTGTGTTAGTGTGTATGTGTGTGTGTGTGTGTATGTGTGTACGTGTACATGTGTGTGTATTTGTGTGTTAGTGTGTGTGTCGGTATGTGTCTATGTGTGTGTTAGTGTGTGTATGTGTGTGTGTGTTAGTATGGGTACGTGTGTACGCGTGTGTATGTTTGTGTGTGTGTGTGTGTTTGTATGTGTGTGCGTGCGTGCGTATGTGTGTGCATGTTTGTCTGTGTGTGTTTATTAATTATCCATGAGAGGGAGGACAGACAGGGAGAGTTAGATTGGGGAATGAATCTTTAAATGGACAAACTAAAGAGCAGAGGAGACTAATAATAATATAATATAATACAAAAAAATATAAAATAACATATCATCATTTATTAAATATAATATAATATAATTACTTTCATATAAAGTGCAGATTTTATAGAAGCTATCGTTTACAAAATTTCCGTTGATTTGGTTACATTTAATCCAATTAATCTATCCCATCTGTTCAATAATATATTTTTATATTCTTATTAAAGTGTGACTTCATCTGTTTTTTCAAAAAAGAGGAAAATAGAAAGGAATTCATCAACAACATTAAAAGACAAAATGATTATAGAAATTATAAAGAGCTAAATAATAACACTATACAGAGGAAAGTAAAGAATTACATAATTGCACATAAAGAAACTAAGAACTATTCAATTTTCCAGCATTGAACAGTTTGCCTGTATTTGACATAATTGCTTGTTTACATGTCAACAGGTTCTCCTTATACTGAGATTACACAACATTCAACAAAGAGAGAGGACTTGATTGTCCTTTTTGGCTGATCATATTGTGCATTTTTACCTGATGTTACTCAGCAGGTCTCATAAAAATATGAAATATCTGTAAGATAGAGAAAATATACTTATTACAAGTTCATAATGGTTTTTTTTCAAAGTGGCGAGTCAGCAGATTTCATAACAAGATTTGGGCTGCTCCATCAGAAAGTCAGGTTCTGTTCTGCTTGGACAGCAATCATAGACAGTGAATACACATATTATAGAATACACATATAGAAACGCTGCATTCAGAGACTGTCAGTCATAGTCAGCTCAGTCATAAATCTACCTCCACGTATAGAAGGCAACATCTAATGAAAGAATGACCGAGCAGAATGTCGTTGTATAGGTGTTCATTTCCACATACATATAATAATGGATATGATACTCTATCTATAAGATATATTTGTTGGATTTGTGTGTTTTTCTCCGCAGTGGGATAGAGAAATTTCAATTTTTTTCTCATTATCTATCTCTCACGGTCACTCTTTTGGTCCTGCTTGTTTGCTTCTCTCTGCTCAATGAATCCTCCCCCCTCATGCTTCAGCCTTTTTCTCCCCTGTGCCCCCTCTCCCACCTCGTTTTTCATGTTCATTCAGCAATCGCCCCCTTTTCATTTACTGATTCCTTCCCTTTTTTTTCTGTTTATACCCCGTTATTTTCTGTAGCAGGTCTGTCAATGGCCTCCTCCTCCCCCCTTTCATGCCCCTATCTCTCATGCCAGGCTCCTCGTTCTCAGCACTCAGCAGATGCTCCAGAAAACAGGGTGCCCAGCCTCCCACCAGCTTAAACTCCCTTCCCCCTCCACCCTCCACTCCTGAGCTGTTTTTAGCAACTTTCCAACCCTTCTCCCTTTTTGTTTTATCATCTGCCTCGTCTCTTCATATGTGTTCCCATCACTTTGACTTTCCCTCTCCCATTTTCATCCACATTCATACCTTCTTTTGTTTTAATCTCCTCTGCTGTATAAGAATCTCCCCTGCACTCTCCTCTAGTGTTCACTGAGAGAGATCGCTGAGAAGGAAACATTTGGGCTCAGTGTTATCTTTAATTCCCTGTATTGGGCAACAAAGACAATAACTTCATCCAAAATGATTGTGATTATACCTGACAAATGCTGACATGACACCTAGTGGAGGAATGCGACATAAGGAGGAGGAAGGGAGGGGGGTTTACTAAATAAAGCTCAAAGCCTTGCTAATACTTTTTGGAGTTGCTACAATAAAGAAACATGATATACTGTGGGGATTAACAAAAAAAAAAAAACAATTATCATGCTGCAGTACTATATTAAAAAGAACGGTGTTGTTTATAGCCAGAGCAGTTTAGCACACACTTTTTCCAACATTAGAATTGCATGAAAAAAAATTCAAAATCTATAAATAAAATTGTCTAAAATTGTTAAAACAAACAAAAAAAACATTACAGAAAATTATTCAATTCACTTGTTTCGCTCAGGTACAAATTTGAGGTGCTTTACTTGATTATTTATATTTACTGCTGCTTTCCACTTCAATTATTTAAATCTCACATTTGTCTGACAGCTGTAGTTACTCCGTACTTTTCAGATTACACTTTCTAATCCCCTCCCTCTCCAGTGAAGGCTCCAGTGTTTTCTCTCTCTCTCTCTGATGAAGACGATGTTATCTTCAGAGGTGAGTCTGTTTTCTCAACTCTAAAGTATTCTTTTAGGAATCAAGGAGGGACCTAATTTCCATTAGTTCTACTTTTTGGAACAGAATCAAACAGAATATGGATGACGTCATAGACAGCCACTAAGGAAGTGGACCAAAAATTACACACTATACACACACTTAGTGCCCTGAAATAATATGCTGTTGGCGCCATCTGCTGTTTGCTTTAACACGCTCAGAGTTTTCACGCTCTCCTTCTCAGACTCCTCCATCCCTGACCTTTTCTCTTACTTCTCTCTACTGTTTCTTTTCTATTATCCCGTACAGGGGCGGTAGAACATGCTGATTCAGAAAGGCATTGGTCGTATCACAACTAAACACCGAAACGAACACGATAAATCCCACCGGAATCCATGTAGAACAGCAGCATAATTGAGGGCCTTTTTCGACATCCCTTTCATTTTTCCATTCTCCTCTCATTCAAACTGGGTCACTGGAAACTAATCCCTGTGGTACCCATTAACTTCTCTGCTGCGGAGGTGGCCGGCACACATTCACCTGCCCCAGCTGTCGCATGCATGCACCTCTGCTGCACGTTCTCTGGGCCTTATATGGGGGAAACACTCTCCTGATATCCAAGCAGCCTCCCCGGCATTGGGACAGTCAGCACCTTCTATTCAGAAATAGACTTTGGGCCCGGGTGCTCTCGTTTCTGACACCTTTAATTTCCACCTCAGATGGTAGATACGGCTGTAAAGTGAGCATTTTTATTTTGAAAGCAGCAGATATGAAAGAAAATGAAAATCCCCCTCCACCCCAATCGTTTATATTTCACCACCTATCCCTCCCTCACAACCACATTCGGGCACCCTGTGTCTCCCTCCCTGTGACCTACTTACTGTTCACCTTTGCTCATGCATTTCGCCTGTGGGGTGCAGTGTTGCTCTGGTGATGCCTCACAGGTTCCAAACTATTTCCACCAGCAGCAAAATCCACGAGATGACCTTAAATGGGGAAAAAAACAACAGAAAGTGACAATGAAGAAGTAATAAAAAGGAAAGTATATAATAAGCAATTTAAGTGCTAGTAAGTATATGATGCTACATAAATATCATGTAATAATATAAATAATAATGATAAATTATACATCACAACGTAGTATCATGGGGTATATTCATGTTAATTACATATGAAGATATTAGTATTAGTGTTTCAAATGGATATTAATAATATGATGATACTGTATGAATATATCTTGCATAAAATACACAGCGATATTATAATTGGTCGTGATAAACTGTTTTCATCTTGTTTTCGATCAACAAATCTGATAAATTTGGTGGTTTCTGTACCAAATAAGTATTTTCCCTTTTGTCTAGATAACATGATCAAGACTCAAGGGTTGCAAGGTTTAAAAGTGGACTAGTGGAGTGTCTCCAATTACCGGATAATCCTGGCACAATATCTGTGTTTAGCAAGATCCCAGAAAAGATTTGTCTTTGGATTGTCGGGAAGGGTGAATCAGGATGAAATGGAGCCGAGACCCTCGGGGCAGGAGCCTGGTTCCTTTTATCCTTATGTAACGTGTTTTTGGACGTGGGAGGAAACCAGGGGACCTGGATGGAACCCACGCAGGGAGGCCCAAAGGCCAGAGGAGGGTTTTAACCAGCAACCCTCTTGATGTGAAGAAATACGTAAACGTTCTGACAATAAATCTCAAGGGATACAAAAATTATTTATGGAAACAACAAAAACATAATTTGTACAAAGTTCAAAGTGTCAAAATGTAACTAATTACTAATTAGCCTGACTGATATATGTCTAAATTTTAGTTGTTTTTAGTTTAGGGGAAAAAACTATTTTCATTATATAACTATATCACCCATCAATAAAATAATTCAGTGAGGGAGGACTTGTCATCCGCCGTAGTTACTGAGGTGAAAGAAAGATGAGGCTAATTCAGGGAAACAGGCTGAAGGCACTGAGGAGCGAGGAAAGCCCAGTGGCACATGACCATGCAGTGATGCGATACGAGACAACAGGAAGAGAGACTATCGAATCATCTGGTTCACTCACAGCCGTCCAACCTTGGCACACCAGCCAGCAGTGCACACATCAATCAGCGCCCGGGGTTCGGGGTCTTTCTCGAGGACACTATGACATGTAGACCTACTGGCGGGCCAACGCGCTACCTACTGACCTTCTGATTGGGAGTCGGCTGCTCTACCCAATGAGCCCCAGAAACCACCTGACTAACGTTGTGTAGGTCCATTTTTACTGAACCCCCCCCCCCAGCTCTGTAAGTTCTGTGTGTTCTAACAACGTTCTATCAGAACCGGCATTAACTTTTTCAGCAATATGGGTTTTGAAGCTGTCAGCTTGTGAGGGATGCGACTAAACAGGCTAGCTGTCAATCAGTCAGTGATGCACACGATCCTTCATCAGACCACTTAAGTAGCTACTAAAGCTACATAGCAGACCTGGAACGCGCACCAAGATCTGCACTCCTCTGGATCCTCTGACCCAGTTTCCTTCTTCTACTTCTTTGTTCTGGCTGTTCCCTTTAGTGGTTGCCATAGCGGATTGTATGTTTCCATCTTGCCCTGTTCTCTGTGTCTTCCTCTTTCACTCCAACCGACTCCATGTCTTCTCACTAAATCCAGAAACCTCTTCTTTGGTCTTTCCCTTTTTCTTCTGCCGTCAGCTCCATCTCCAGCATCCTTCAACATATATATATATTTATATATATATATATATATCCACAATCCCTCCTTTGCATGTCCTAACAGATCACAATGTCATCCGAGACGCCTGCTTGACCTCATCTGTCAGCCTGTCCATCACCATGGCAAACAAGAAGGGGCTCAGAGCTGATCCTTGGTGCATAACCCACCACTATTTTGAACCCATCCCTCTCTCCTGATGCAAACCTGAATGCTAACATGCTGCCCTCATACATATCCTGTAACACTGGAACATACTTCCCTATCACTCCAGACTTCCTCATGCAATCCCATTTAATTGCAATTCCCATTCTTTTAGACACTTTCTCTAAATCCTCTACTCACCACAATTCGACCTATGTTAAAGTCACTTAGATCCTTACACCTGGCCATATTTCCTCCTTCCAACACACCAACTTTGAAGACAAATGGTCCACTTCCCGCCTCAGATATATATATACATCTCACCCCCTCACAGCTGCCACTGTGACGAGATAACCAACGTTATGCTGACTTCATCTGTCAATGGTTATAATCTTATGGCTGATGAGTATATGTACTCAATCAAGCTCTTCTTTCATGTTTTGTCACCTTTCACTATACACCCTATGATTGTATGTCACTGGTGACACCCTCGTCACTCCTCACCTTCTTCCCCCAATGTGTGTCAGGGTAGAGCAGGTGTTAAACACATGTGGTGTCTCTCCGTTGACGTCATCTCTAAACTGGGACACCGCTGGGCTCATGGTGCAACTGTCACGTCTCATGGCCTAAAGCCGTGTGCCATTTCCTGCACACTGCTGAAGCAACATCCCTGCAATCTTCCACCCTGCTCAATCTCTCCCCACCCCCAAAGTGGCCTGATGAAGGATGATGATGGCCGCAGTCATTAAATGTACACAGACAAACCCCCACCCACCGATTAGGAAGCAGTTAGTGCAGTCGCACTAAAACAACTCAATGTGAGGGAATGCAGACGTACGGATAAGGCGCGGTGATGGCAGGCTGCCATGTGGAGTGCGTACGTGCCATCCAGCCACTCTTGATCGTGTCTGTTTGGGAGTATCGAAGACAGTCACAATGTTCTGTGTCATTAACCCACCGACTTCCTGGCCAACGAGCCATCACATCCATAAAAACACAGACAAACTCCATCAAGAGGCTATGTTTTCTGTGTAATTAGCACCAACCGCCCAATAACATAATGATCCACCCACAGACTTCTTACACACAATCCACCTTGTTTAGTCTGATGGCCTGGAGGATTTCATAATTTAAAATTAATCTGACCTCAGTTTGCGTCAAAGTAACTTTATGACGCTGTTGTTTCAGACAACATGACCTGTGCCGTTGTTCCCGCCAGTAAAGGTATATCTCTGCAAATTCCCTGATCTCATGCCTTGTACAAAGCAATTCCCCGGACTGAACTCCTAAAATGAAATGAAAAAAAACCCTGATCCCCCTAGTTAGTTAAATATGAACTTTTAGAGTTGACTATGACATATACAAGATAGAGCTCCTCAATTCCTAATCATATGCACAGAATTTGTTTTAAATCAGGTCCATGGTTAAGAGGTAGTCTACAAAACAGTTGTTTTTGACAAAACTCACCCTAGTGACTAAGATAATAAATATTAGAGTAAAACACAATATATAATAGCTGGACAACTGACTTTTTCCGAAATCAATCAAGTTCCTCCTCGTACTAAAGTGGTATATGTGGTATAAAATTTCAAAAATGATCCATGAAATAAAAAAAAAGCTCACCTTTGTGAGAAGAATATGAATTTATAGATTAAGATGTGATATTTACCTGATAGACTTCTTGAGTTAAATAAATCATGTGAGTGGATTAGATGCAGTTATGCGGATTAGATGTAATTACAGAAGGAATCCACCAGGGGAGGCATCGTAGCGCTGAATCAGGCGGGACCCCCTGCTTCGCCTGGTGCCCGTGAGTCTTCAGCACCTCTCACTATAATCCCCTTTTCAGGTATGAAACCCCCCACGTAAACAATTGCTGCTCATTTGCGTGATTTATAAATATGTTTACTCATGGGATACATGGTTATTTGGCATTTGTATACTGTTTTGATTTAGTTATTTTAATCTGTGTGATGCCAAGCGATCTCTGCTAGCTTAATTTGTTAGCCAATTTACTCTGTTGCTAACGGCACTATAAAAGTGAAATAGTTTATTTCATTCATAATATTTGTTTTATTATGTCGCTTGCTTATTGAATTAAGCTTATATGTGTGGCAAAGTGTGTTGTAGCTCTGTATTTGAGTTTATTTATAAGTTTATTGTTCTGAATGAGCCATCAGTATAGTTGATATGAGGAAAGCTGGTGTCTGTGTGTCTTTTAGCAACTCATACTATATTCCCCTTTTCGGGGCTTTTACAAATACATATGAACTAATTTGGACCAACAGTTAGTTCAAAAAATAATGTTTTTTCAGAAAAAGCTCCCCCCAGTGAGTAAAATATGAACTGTTAGGGTAATATATGATATATACTAGCTCAATCTTCTTCAGTCCAATCATATGCACCAAATTTGGACTAAATTGGGTCAATTTTTGAAAAATGATGGCACGAAAAACTTTTGGAGATAAAACTCCGCCGAGTAATGGAAATATTCATCCGGCATTTCCAGAAATGAATACAGTTCTTACTCTTACTCTTACTATTGAGGTCTATGTGGCTATGAAATGTAAAAATTGTCCATGTAATTGCTTTTGAGTTATTCCATTAACACGAAGTATCTGCGGTAGATCCTTATGATTCCATAAAAGCCCAGGCTTTTCGGGGATATAGATCGCACTGGTTTAACTTTGGTGCCAAGCAAGTCGATTCTTCAGCCAATTAGCTAAAAGTGCAAGGAAGTTGCATATTTGATCAAATTGGAAATGTTAAGTCTGACATTTACATTGAAACGGGTCAGTTCGAGAACAAAAACAACTCTCTTGACCACATTTCTCTCTGCCGTCTCTGTAGTACCACTCTGTCAGCGTGGGCCATTCTCTGACGCCTGTCCTCCATAGCCACCCCACGCTGAAAACCCAGCAACCCCTCTTCAGCCTCAGAACAGGAGATGGAAAATATGAGCTCATCTCTGTGATACTGGGTTGGTCTCGCCTTGCGGTCTCCTTAATGGTCTCCAGGATGTCAACAACAGTCCAATAAGTCCCTCTTACACACATCAATTACTATTTGCATGCAGGACCCCAGGCTAAATAAACAGACACCACATTGACTATACAATCTGCTTACATCTATAAACAGGGGAGAAGTTTAAATTGGGCCACTCCCAAGAGCTCTGGTCTTTGCTTCAACAGCCAGGCGAGGGTGACAGAATGGAGCCAGAAGAATTCACTGAGGGGGTTTCAAAGAAATATTAACGGCAAAAAAAGAGGACAGGGAGGAAGTTGATGCGCCATATCAATTTGATTTGGAGGGCCTGGTTCCATTTAACTGGTAAATGAGGAAGAAGAAGACACCAAGCTCACTGGTTCCGCTGCCTAAGGCTAAGGCATGAGAAGAAAAACAGACATGTGTCAGAACGCTCGTAGAGAACCCCAATACTGAGAAAAAAGAACTTGCTTACTCATGCTTACGGGTTCAGTCTGGTTTGGCTGGATACCAATGAGAATATTTCTAATATGGGTTATATGTGTGCTGTACTTTGCTGGTAAGAGCCCAGATCGAGCAATGACGCATTTAATCTTCAGCCCATAATTCATGAGGCATCTTAAAATAGGAGGCTGGGTTTTTTAAGATCTGCTCTGTCGAACAGAGAGGGAGAGTAGAGAGAACAGTAAACCTGCCTTGGACATGATGCTGGACTCAAAGGGTGGAGGGTTACTGTCATAGTGAGGTTCACAAATACCCTGGTGGTATTCTTGTTCTCGCTCTCTTTAAAGGTTCTCTTATATGGGCTGTGAACCCGTGTAGGAACGAGCACAAGCCTTAGATCAGTCCAAAATCTTGCGCCAGGAAGGCAGAGGATCGGTTATCCAGCAGGAATCTTCGATGCAGTGTAAAATATGTGCGAGTATGATCTTTGCGTATGCGTGGGGTGGGTGGGAGTGGATGAGTAATCTTGAAACTATAGAGCAGTTAGTTAAGCATGTCTGAGTTCAATTTCTAGCTGTTACACCAAATTGGTCAGTCGTGTGAGGAATTAAAGGATTAGCACCAAAATATGAAATGGTTCTTAGACTCATAAGGAAAGCGAAAATTAGTTTTTTTTCTTACTCTTTATTCAATTTTTGGGTGGATAAATCTGACAAAAGTTAGAAAATACTGCAAAAACAGTCAATGTAATGTTAAAAAGTAATAATAACATAGGCTTTTTATTATTATTTTGCTATAAGCTGCGCAACACGCTGATATTACTGTTCTGCATTAGACCCTTCCTTGAGGAGCAGTGGTACCTGTGAGGCGCCCAGTGAATGAATTGGGGTTCAGGGTCTTGCTCAAGAAACCCTATAACATGCAGACTGTAGGGGCAGTCCTAGGATGGAGCCGCTGATGTACCGATTGGGGGACAACCGCGATCACTTCACCTTCTGAGCTACAGCCGCTTCACAGTCAGACATGTTTCATACAAACTATGTCAAAACTCAATAGAAATTAAACCTGAAAGTTTATAAAATAGTTTCCATATGTTTACTAAGTGTGTTTTATGAAACAGCATTAGGGCCGCCATGAAAAATAAAATAATCTAATATTATGAGAGTAAAGTAGTAATTTTACGAGAATATATTCATAATTTTAAGACTGGCGAGAGTGAAGTTTTGCAACCTGAGCTTTTCTCATCTACTGTCTTAGAGGTTGTGCTGTTCTGCACACACACACACCCACACCCACACACACGTCCGATGCACATCACTGTCTTAATACTTTTAATAAAGTATTGCAGATTACTTAAGAATCACTGTTTATGGTATTTAAGCCTACATCTACATTATGTGACTACTAAATCCGTCAATGCAGAATCTCCTGCTCCACAAAGAAGACAATTTCCTCCAAGTCTGTCCGGTTCTTTTTTTGGAACAAATGCAGTTTCTTATTCAGTGGCAAAAGATTCAATATTTATTGACTTGTCAAACTCATATTATTATGAAATATTGCTAGACAAGATGCCCTATGCACAACCCTAATTTCCCCTCAAATGAGTGGCCTAAAATAACTACTTAATTCCGACTTTTGTTCTCGTAAAATTGCGACTGTTTCTCTCATAAAATTATGACTTTATTCCCTTGAAATTCTGACTTTATTATCGTAAAGTTAAGACCTTTCTCCCTGTAGAATTATTACTTTTTCCTCGGAATATTAAGTCTCTAAACATTCTCTTTCTTTTTTTTTGTCAGTGTGGCGCTTATACACCTCATATTGTTCCGTGTAAGGATTTGGCATAGTTACGTCAGATACCCTTCCTTACACAGCCCTCCTCATTATTTCCGGGCTTGAAACGGTCCGTATAAGTACACTGGCTGGTGACCCTTTTGTGGTTTGGGTTGGGTTAAATCTATTACAAAAGCCTAAAATGTACAATACCTACTGTACACAGTTTGTGCTGATACTATTTTCTATTAAGCCAGTAGATTGCAGAAGTCTTGTGACCCCAGTCACAGTTCTTTGCCAGATAAATGCGACATTTCATGTTTTCAAAGCTTAAAAATAGAAAAGTTAAATTCCCAGGCAAAGTCCTCCTATAAGTTCAAACTGACTCACTCATCACTGTCAAGCCTGTGTCTCCCCCACAACCTCTCGCAAATATCCCGAGCCACTAGTTCAACTCTGCTTCAGAGCTCATGCTCACACTGGGCCTCTGGGATATTCTCGCTGCCCCATCGTGAAAACCCTGAGGCCAGAGAAATGTCTGAGATCTGCACTGAGACTTTGTTTAAAGGCAGCTGTTCAGTGTCTTCTGCCACTGTCTTAAGAACAAGGCCACAGTCAATTTTTTAGAGTGGCAGGGCACATATTCTTATTGAATGAGACCACTACCATTTGGGAATACGATTTCCAAGAAGGGGCACATTGAAATGTTAAGATTCCTTATGAATGTCAGGGGACCCCGAACGCAAGGTTTCCCTGCAGATCATGAGGGAGTGTAGAAGGGCTCAATCATCTTGCCTTTTCCCCACAGTGCTTCCTGGTGCCATGTGTTCCCAAATCACATTTTATGTGTTCTGAACCCTTATTGAACCAGCATTATGTTTTTCAGCAATTTGTACTAAAATATCTCAACACATCACAAATCTCACCTACTGACAATTATAACAAGAAAATGGTGCAGGATGTTGGAATGGACTCAGGTGTAGCTTCATGTGTGTGAATCATCACGTGCAGCACCGCCTGTTCAGTTTGAGCAACAAAACTTCAAGGTGACGCAGAAAAAAGTTTGATTGGACATCAAATATAATTACTCTCTGATGCCGTGTAAAGTCTGGCATCCAAAACCTGACACAACTCTCCACAGCCATCGATGAATCAGCTCTTACATAAGTATAATTAATGAAAATGATTCTTAATTTCCCAAACAAATGCAAATGAAGTCTCACTTATTGCCAAACCTCGCTCTGTGACCGGTCAATCCAATTGAATGAATCGAGCACACAGACGGCAAAAACTTAACTTCTCTGCTGTTTCAGAGAAAAGCAAATCTGTCTCGTGTTCACGTCTCCAGCACTTGTTTTTACACGTGGATCGCCACATCGCCAAAAACTCTAATTAGCCCTCTCAAGTGTGTTTATAATACTGTCAGGGCCAGCAGGATTTAATCACCTGGTTTGACTAGTGGCCTGTCTCACCAAAACAACTCCTTAAAATTGGCAAAGACAAACTTTTTGCTTTATTATATCAATGAATTTGAAGCAAATAGCAGAGATATCGACATGTAATTACTCCCTGAAATATAAATAAACAACAAAATGAACATTGTATATCTATGTAGTTCTTTTAACTAGTGACTGAGTTAAGTATCTGTTAATCTGCCCTTTTCTGAGTTATTTAATTAAATGACATCTACACTCATTTTGATCTAAACTTATGTACATATTTTTTGAAATAATACAGTTTTGAGGCATTTACTATAATGGCTTCAATTCTCAGACGTGGATACTAGTTGTCTGTTTATCATACCGTCTATGATTCATATGAGATGACAGCAGACTTCTATGAGTCAATAACGTTGGGGGTCATCACCACTTTCAATGGCATTATTCAGATAGCATAGAGACGCTGATCTTCTATTTCACGTCTGTTGTAAGCTCTTCTGCACAGGTTCTTCGTGGTTGCACGAACATTACTTAAGACAAACTAGGCGTACACTGTCAACCCAAGCATCAGGAGTATCCACCCGAGAAGTCCCCAATTCCCTGCGTTGTACAAGCAATCTCCCTGATTAAACTTCTCACATTAAATGTGAAGTTATGTCCGAAAAGCAGTGCTTTTCCGTTAATTAAGTAAGACATGATGTATACAAGATAGACCATGTTGAGAAGTTACTACCCTAAAACCTTTGGAGATAAAGCTCTATCTAGTGGCAGAAATATAGAACCCATATTTCAGAGAAGTAATTACTAAAGCCTATGGGTATAGAATTTGAAAATGATCCCTGGAATAGTTTTTGAGTTATTGTGCTAACACATCTGCGGCGGCGACGATTCCTCAATTTCCCCGACCTTTTAAGAGTAGGGT
This sequence comes from Lophius piscatorius, assembly GCA_009660295.1. Classification (NCBI taxonomy): domain Eukaryota; kingdom Metazoa; phylum Chordata; class Actinopteri; order Lophiiformes; family Lophiidae; genus Lophius; species Lophius piscatorius. Next base: position 12,144 of record VRLP01005484.1, on the reverse strand, counting down.
ATATGTGGATTATTTTAGCTTTCGGCATTTTATCTGTGGGACTCATTTTTTCTAGTTTTCAGCAAACGTTGGTGCTCAGTGGGTGAAGTGGTTGTCTGAACTGAAGTTCAGCTGTTTTGATCCCACCCCCTCCAGTCTGCATGTGGTACGGTCCTTGAGCAAGACCCTGAACCCCAATTTTTGCTCCCCGGGCCCCACAGATGACTCCTCACTGCTCCACAGGGATGGGTTAAATGTAAAGAACTAATTGCACTACATTATTTAATTGTACATACCAAATAAAGACATCTTCTTCTTCAAGTTCAGCTGTCAAACCAAAGTCTCAAATGTTAAAAATATTGATCTCAGCACGTATAACTCAGAGGAGGAGAAAACTATAACCTCCTTAATAAAACCCGAAGTTCCATGCCCTAAAGCTTGTGCACTCTATTGATTAGAGTCATGTTTTACTAATCGGTCTCATTCATGAAACCACCTGACCAGCCACTCCCATTGATTTACAATCTACAGAACAACAAACTCATTCCCTCCAGCAACTGGCAGCATTTTGACGTGCGGTCCAATAGTGTTGCGTAATGATGACTTCTTCCTGTTAAAACTCATTCAATTTACCCAGAGCTGCCTGTGAGACCAAACTTTAACTGAGAGTGCAACCTATTCTGATCCATGTTTATGTCGAAAGGTTTCGCAAAAAATGTTCTGCTTTAAAGCAGCTATGGATGAGGCATTTCTGCAGGCATTGGTCAGTACACATGACATATGCAGCAGGAGAAAACGTGCGTTTGTGTTTGTGGACATGGGGAGAGTTGTCTGTGGGTACCATCGGCAAAACTGCTCACCATTTTCCCCCTCGGAACAAAAAAGCTTTGAAATCCCCATTAAACTGGACACGACAACTAAAATGTGTTTTTAGTCGAATGTTAATAATTATACTGATAAAAGATTTTATTTGCAGTATTCTTATCTTATTGGTGTCCTGGAATTTTGGTAAAAAATTAAATCAGACTTATGGAATGATTTCATGGGGGGAAATTCTGTTTTTCATGGAAAATATTCTATTTTAATAACTTATTTCAAAGTTTTTTAAAAACATACTTTCTAAGAGGGCCCTTATCAAACTTTTGTTTTGGGTTGAATAAAGTTACATAATTGTATTTAGTAGGTCCTCACAAGCTTTAATGTGCTCAAGAAAATCCTACTTATTGAATTGGACTTTCTCAATAGCTATGGTTAATGCCTCCTCCTCAGTGGCCCCTTTGACCTGTGGTGTTCCACACGGCTCCATCATTGGCCCCTTTGTCTTTAGCATATATATGCTGCCATTGGGTCATATTATGAACAGGTTCAGTCTAATGGCACACACCGTACAATAAGAAATAGGGGCTCAAAATGTACTCAACCAAACAGTTGATCAGGACATTAAAGGTTTAAATTAAAAAACTGTATTTTATCAGATGTTCATTTCTAACAGCTATTCAACTTAGCTTCACAAAGGAGACAATCAGGGCTGAATACTAACAATGAATTTTTCACGAATGAGAGGTCCTATGTTAAAATCCTGTTTGAGTCCCCAGCTTCCTCACAAGCCTGCCCATGGCCAGTGACAAGAATAAATCAATTTATAACAAAATAATAGTTAAGTACAAAAACAGCATTATATGAGAAAACTTGAAGTCTGAGGTACGAGCATATCCGTGGGCCTGAGGCGTATTGGTGAGTTACAGGTGTGTGTGGATCTTGGCTGTGAGAAGAGAGAGAGGAAAAACAAACCTTTTAGTTTGGGACTGAATACAGCAGTTAAAAGGAAAATTAACCCAGTATAGTGATTATGTGACAACTCTGTCATGGTCAATGCACTTCAGCCAACACCAAGGGCTGATTGGCCTGGGTGGTTGGATGGTTGGATCTCAGAAAAGAGAGGATTCAGAAAATAATGAGGCAGAATTAATTTCAGACCTTTTGGCTCACTGACAAGAGTTTGTGAAGAAGAATAAAGTCTGTGGAGAACACCAACCTTTTAAATCCATCCATGTTTTTCACTTATCTGGGGTCATAGGTCACAGCGGCAGCACGTTAAACATGTTTTTAAAGATGTCTGTCTCCCCAGTAACACTTTGAAGCTCCTCTTGAGAGCATCTCAGATGTGATCACGTCAGCTAGCACTCTGTTTAAACAACCATTAAGATATCAAGATAGACAACATTGATCACATACCCTTTATCTGGAATACAAACCAACTTCTTAATAAAGAGCTCTCTCTGCCAGGTGGCAATGGACATTCCAGCTGCTTATGAAAACCATTTGAAATATTAACTGTGATGGTGGGACTGCTCAGTGACCAGAGAATGTGCTGTTAAGGTTCAGGCTGACCGTTGTTTGCCTGTTATCAACTGTGAGCTCTGAAGTGCATGTGATTACTGGAAGGAACGGCCCTTTGGGATTACATAATGCCATGCCTTCCAGTAATCTCATGTACTCCTTGTATACTATAACAGAAAACCACACAAACTAATGCAAGCTGGTGAATTGTTCCCATCTGCTCCCATCAGACCTCCATGACTCGGGAAGGATTGAAAACAAACCATTGAGTTTAGAATAAAGTTACCTAATGGCTCAGTGACACGGCTGAGGAGGAACTAAAGGAAAGGGAAAAAGAAACAACTGTGAAATTGGTCAAAATACGGAAGCTCTCAGCAGCAATTTTCCCAACCTAGTCTTTCTACGGGATGTGTAAGAAAGAGGGTTAGGGCCACTAGGGCTATGTGGAAATTCATTTTGGGATTCTGAGAATAAACACAGAATTCTGAGTTCATTCTCAGAATTCTGACTTAATTCTGAGGATCCTGACTTTAAACTCAGAATTCTGACTTTAATCCCATATTCTGACTTTAAAAAATTAGAACAATGAGATTTAAGTCAGAACTCTGAGAAAAAACTCTGAAATCTCTGAATTCTGAAACTCTGAATTCCCCTCCCCCAAAAACCCATTCACATAATCATATGTGGCCCTAATCCTCTTCCGTAGATGTGTCTATGAAATGAGAACTCACTACTCTTTATATTAGTCATTCAAAGGGAGAGTTTAAATATATAGTACTATTTAATGGTCTGGTTCAGCACAAGTGGCTCACACCACCGCTTCTTACACCTTGATTTGTCACAGCTTTATTTTGAGGTGTAGAATCTGTGGAAGCATGAATTAGTGCTGAAGTTAATGCAGTTTTGGATAAAAATGGGCATGAAGCCACAGTTAGGTCACAGAGCTGGATTTAAACAATAGAATTTGTTTTAATGTTATGTCTGATTGGTGCATATTCCCAATACTCAGCCTGCTGTGTCCACCTGTTCTCTCATTGCTTTCATGAGCACCATAAAGTCTCTCAGAGGAGATTTAAACACTCTTGTCAGTGGTACTCCTCTGCACCCTCAGCCACTTTATCAACCCTTCTCTAATTGGCTGCAGGGATATAAATAGCCACATGTATCTGTCATGAGACCCATTTACTTGCTTCACTTACAAGGTTAATGCAGCCCCAGGGGACCCAAGAGAGGTATCATGTTTTCTTTTGTCAGCAACAGCAAAAAAATCAAACACTGAGTTTTGATTTTTCACTAATTTGTTAGTATTTACTGCTACAGCTAACATGGTGAGACTATATTTGATTTAATTAATTGCCAGGGGAAAATGAGGCGAGCAAGGTTAATTCTGCCGGACTACTTTATAACTCTTCATGAAAGCTGAAATTAATTTTTGGCCTGTCATTTTTAACAGTGTATTCCTCTGAGAGCAGCTGTGACAGTATTTGACTCAGCTGCTCTTAACAGCCAGCTATAAAACAAAGTGACACAAAGACCGGAGACGCTTAATTTGCATTCAACAAAGAGATGTTTAACCCTTGGCGGTGATAATAAATAGAACATGTTACAGGCACAGATTGGAAACTGAACGTACCCTGATCTCTCACTGAAGTCACATTCCTTCATTCAGGCACACCACCAGTCTTCTTACTGGTGGTGGTAGTGGTGGATGACTCTGCAGAGGCTGATGCATCTGGGGTAACGAGGTGGGGAGTTGGAGGGCTCTTGATCCAGCAGCATGAAAGAACTGCATGGTTGGAGAGAGTCATATTTAAAGATAGTGATAGGCTCAGCATGCAGGTGTGACACGGTGATGGGATGGATGAGGCTACCTGAATGAGTGCAGCTGATATCATTTGATACCCCAGTTTGTGAAGCAGGTAACTGAGACCGAGCGTGTGTGAAATGTGAGGATAATAGAGTGGTGTGAGCAGTACTGTGGCCCCAGGGTGCAAAGAATAGTCTTTCTGATTGAGCTTTTGATATTTCTCATAGAGGTGGCTCAGGCATCTGATTATGATTTCTCCTAAATTTCTCTCAGGCACGTCAAAGGTAACCCTAAAATTTACCAGGACGCATTCCTTACTCACCATTGTACCTCATGAAATAATTGGATGTTCATCTTTTGCGGAGAAAAGGGAACAGAGTTGTATTTTGTTTATTTACAAGGCGTTGTTTCAAAACTACAGAGACAGCTACCTTCTTTGGATGAATTTAAAACCAGAATATCAGGTCACATGACATCTAAACATAAGCAGTACCCCGTCTTCACAATGAACTCCGCCAAAGACAATTTAGATACTAAATTGCTTATGAATGGGATGAGATTCAAAAAGTCCTGAATTTAGACGCTCTTATTTCAATTGAACCTGTAAATGTTTTCTTTTAACAATAAGTTGAGTCTGTGTGTCTATTTTATAATCTGTTTCTATCCATGTCTTGTACACTTGGTTGAAAAAGTGACCCAGATGTAATGAGAATGCTTGTTTAAATGCTTGAATAAAGGACTAGACTTAAATAAAAACACACCGTGGATATAAGCACTTAAAGCTTTTTAAATCAGAAGTTGTTGAGATGTAAAATATCTGCCTCGTCTTGAGATGATAGAAGTGGTTTTATCCAAGCAAAGACTCATTGATGGCTTCTGTAAAAAAAGAGAGGACTATCGTAGGCTAACAGTATAAAGGCTCCATGAAATCCACGTTTGTCACTGCACTATTGTGAAATAATAACAGTCTTTAACATTAATTGGACTACCTGACACCTTAATGAGGTCTTGTTCTATTTGGCTAAATGGAGTTATGTCATCATCTCTGTATGTGCTTATTTTTCATGTTCTCGTCTGAGTCTTCTTCACATGTGCAGATTATCTTTCGGCTACTTTATGAGAAAGAAACTTTGAAGAAAACAAGTTGACTGATTCAGAGTACACACATCTTTCACTTTTCTCTTCTTCCTCTTCTTCCTCTTTCCTGTGGACGTCCTGGCTTTCATTCAAGGGAATATCCAAGCCCCCAAGCATATTCCCGATGGTTCCTTGAGGTAACCATTTCCTTTTCTGAAAATATTTTTCATCGCCTTGATTAGCCTCACAGAGGAAAAGCTAAGTGGTGTAATTTTCCTTGACCGTTGGGAAATGCCGTTCTTAGCCTGCTTAGACAATGCCGCTATCTCCTTGTGGACCTTCATTTATTTGTTACGAAATGACAAGGGAGGCCACCTGTCCCATATCCCCGTGTCTCTGTGTCTCCTTCAGTCGTCATACGTACGCAAGTAGTCTCGACCAATCGCATCTCTCGCTCTTACTAGGTTATGTCAGAGGCAAATCATCAGGAGACCTCCAGAGTGGAAGACAGGACAGCAGGAACTCATTCAAGGATATATTCATATAATAAGTGTTTAAAGATGAAAATAGCAAATGAGAAGATGACGGAGAGTGAGGATGTCACAGACTCGGCTGGTTTGATTCAGTCCTGATTTGCTTTAAAGCCCGGGTTTGAGTAGATTCAAGGGCAGACTGTCTCACAGCGCTTCTCATAGGTCACTACAAAATTAGATATCGAGCACCGTGGATGGAAATCATAATATCCTTTCATCCATTTTTTTTAAAGGCACTGTTGGAATAATTTCATCACATCAGAAGTTAAAAAAAAAGTGTTGGAGGAAATGCACAGTGTGGAAAATGTTTGGAATCACATGGTCTTCTATAAATACATACATAAAAACATTTTGTACAGAATGAAAATAAATAAGGAAGTTGGTGCAGAAAAAATAGCACTCATGCAATTACTAGGAATATGTTATGTTCCATGGGATTTACCCCAAGTGTATTGGAGTGTACTGTGCTTCCAAACAAACAAGCCGATTGCGTAAAATGACTGGCCGACATAGCATTCTGGGAATTATTGCTTCACCAAGTGTTTTTGTTTTCTCATCCTGAATGTGTGTCCCCCACGTTAAATGAACCAACCTACTAATCCATTAATAAAATGTTACCAGTATCTGCATCCTTTCCACTTACTGTAAATGGGGAAACACTGCAGAAGAACCGGAGTCAACTCGATTTCTTTATGATTTCATGATAATACAAAAGGTCGGAGATATTATGAAACTAGAGGTGCACCGATTGCAATTTTTGTGGCCGAAAACCGATTTTAATAAAGTCTGACCGGCTGATTCCGATTTTTCTTTCTTTTAAGGCCAAAAGCAGCAATGTTAATTAAAGTTATAGGTTCTGCTAAAAAGGAAAAAGGAGCCCTCAGATGGTCAGGGAGGGCATTCCACAGACCAGCGGCAACAGAACAGAAGGCCCGATCACCCATGGTGCTTAGCTTAGTGCTATGAGTGGGTAGAACGGAGGGATCGTGTTGAGGTCAGTGGGGTGAGTAGTTCTTTTAGGTAGGGGGGTGCGTTGCCATGGATACACTGGTGAGTGAGGAGAGGGATCTTATAATCAATCCTGGTGGAGATGGGGAGCCAATGGAGGGCATGAAGAACGGGGGTGATGTGTTTTGCACATACTCATTAAATGATCGGTAGCCTGTCTACGTCACGCAGGAGTCACTGTGAAACATTGAACATAGGAAAGAGAACAGTCTTGTTTATGCTCAGAGATTCAGTGATCATGACTTGATGAGTTTCCCCATGAGTCTGCAGTTACTCATCTAAAAGATTCTGTTCTTTCAAAGAGAATACTAAGTACTCTTGAGTTACCGTTCAGACTATTTCTGACTGAAGTTAACGATCTACCACAAGTTCATGTGTCGCTCAGATTTAGCCGTACAACACAGAGCCTGTAACCCAGAACTACATGGCTCAGCCCCCATGACATCATCAGAGGGTCAGAGGTCAAACTCTTTGCACCACAGATTCCACAGATCGTCCCTGAACTCCAGAGAAGAACTAACTGTTGCACAAGCACCCAGACTGGAAACATTCGACTGGGATCATTTTGTTTGGATATTGCTTTGCTTTCTGTAAACATTATTTATCCAGAGCATATTTCAAAAACCGTCCAATACTTTTTCATGACGCTTGGCCGACGGACATTTATTCAGTTTCCATTTGTTATTTTCACATGTTTAAAATATTTATATGTCTGGAACAGTATACAATATGTGCTATTTTGAGTTTGCAGTGTTTGTATAGAGCATATTTTCGACAAATTGTACACAATCACTGATCAGCCATAACATAATGACCAACAGCTGAAGTGAATACCGTTGATTATCTTGTTACAGTGACACCTGTCAGTGGGAGGGATATATGAAGTGAGCAACAAACAAACATTTTGTCCTTGAAGGTGACGGGTTGGAAATATGAAAAACGGTAACGTGTAAAGATGTAATTAACTTTGTCTAGGACTAAATTGTGATATCTAGACAACTGGGTCGGAGCATCTGCCCCTGCAGGTCTTGTTGGGTGTTCCCGGTCTGCAGTGGTTAGTACCAACCTCATCAAGTTTGTCTTTCATCAAAAAAGACAATCTAGTTTATCTATTGATAGACTTGAAATTCAAGAAGGGAGAATAAAAACAAGAACTAAGAAGTAAAGGAGAGCTGTTGCCCCTGCATTCACTCGGCACGCTTTATTGACTGATCTTTGAACGTTTAAGTTGTTTGTCGTTAAAACTGTGACTGATGTCATCAATGAGGATTTGATCAACGCGGTTTGATCATCTTCCTTATATGTTGGGAAGAGGCTTTGAAAGCCTTCTGCTGTGCGCATGTACACTTCATCACATGTAATAAAAAGGACCACCACACCGAAAGGCAGTTCGTGTGAGTGAGGGTCTTCAGTCCGTCGCATCAGGACAGTTTGATCAGATAGTGTGTGTGTCTGTGCCACGCTTTGTTCCTGTCTCAGCATATCATATCCTCTGGGATGATGCAGCAAACACAGCGACATCCAAAAGGATTATAGTAGCAGATTTTTCACATTTAGGATCTTTTCTTCTCACAGTGAAGGTCTATTGATTTTAAGTTGTTTCATACAGTTTATATCTCTATTAAAAACACATCTTTTCCACTCTTTGCTGTCGAGACCCAATTTTCATACATACTTTTTATATTAATGACCATCATCATGTAATTTATCGCTCTTACTTTGTCCAAATGTGTTTCTAAGGGTCATCCTTTTAATTTGATTAATTGTTTTATATATTTTTTTTGTTTAATTTGTTCTCCCCATTTTATTTCATATATCTTGTGCGGCGCTCTGGTCAGTACCGTGTTGTATGCCCCGCTTCAAAATGCTGATTTTAAGAGCAAAATTTGCGACATTTAGCTCCAAATGTTTCAAAAGTGTCAAATTTAAATCTAAATCTAATTGCTGAACCTAAATATTTACAACAAAACTAAATAATTATCTAAAAGGCTGACGTTTGCGGAAGTACCAAAATAAAAGCTTGAGGTAGAAAATCGCTTCTATCCATGGTAAATGTGGCTCCATTTTGAACCAGGGCGGTTTCTGAGCCAGTTCTGGGTCAGTACCCAACTGGGAGCCGATTCTAAACATTGCTACCGCAGAAGAAATGGCCCTGGAACCATAAAAGGAGTGTTTAACAGCAACCAACTTTTTTTTTCTTTTTTCTTTTCCCAGACTTGATTGACTGATCACAACAGATACAGTGACATTCTAGAGATTCAAACATGAGCAATATAAATAAAATAAAAAAAGAAATGATTAAAAATAATACAAAAGCATGAAGAAAGGGGTACATTGGCAATAACAGGAGTTTTGGCCAAGGTCATAAATATAGCTGTAAATGTGACTTCTTTTTTTTTTTTTTTTTAAAGAAAAAATTGGACATTGATTTTTAAACGTTCGGAGCAAAATTTGTCAAAAATTGCTGTTAAAATAAGCATGTGCTACTTTACAAACGGCGCCACTTATTATGTTATATTTTACATGTGCTGTACAAATAAATTTGCTTGACTTGTATAAATATAATGTGGATTACTTTTATTATCTGAACGTAAAAATGACAAAACTTTAATTCAATAGATAAATATCCTGTACAGTAGTGCTTTAGAAATAATACTAACTTAAAGAATATCTGATTCTTGTAAGACACATCTAGGTAGTCATGAGTGTTAATCGATTTTTCAACCAGGAAACTAATGTTGAGATGCGAAAGAGATAAATAAAGAGATGAAACCAACCGGTAAAATCTCACCCCCAGTCCTGCCGAAGGACATACAGACTGTGGTGGTCCTGTCTGTGAAATCTGGTCATGTTTGATGTCAAATAATACATTGTTTAAAGGGAAAAAATCTACTTAATGTCACATTAACCACGTACTGAACCGGAGTTCCAGATTTTGTTCTTAAGAACCCAAGTTCTCTTTGAGATTGGCAGCCGCAGCAGAAATTAATCTAAAATTGTCCAAAAGAATCTGAAATCGGAAAAAATTACAGAGAAAATTTTACTTAAACTTAAATTCTAAAAACCAGCATATTAGTCTCAACAGTGAAATACTGTAATGGGTCTACATAAAAAAAGAAATTCAAGCCTAATTAGGATGTATGCATTTAATTACATGTAAAATCATGTATTTGGATGAGATCATTTAAACATAAGCTAATAAACTTAATGTGCTGCATGTTTGTCATTCAGACATGAATGCATCGAGTAACAAAACAAAGTCTATCCAATCTAACAGACTTACTGAGTTTAAGCCTCCTTCTTTGACAGCGAGGCATATTTCAACTTTCTTCGTATCTTTTAACTGGTTTATGTTGAATCTAGGAAATTTGAAAAAATACATTTTAAAACAAGATTGTTAAAGCAAAATCCTAAAGATGCAAGAACATAAAGTATGTTTGGATAAATGCCAATTTAATCAGTTATACTTATTACCAGCATGTATTTTCTTAAAATGAGATTTATTCTCTAATGCAAAACATGATTGATGAGTATTTTTTTTTTTTTTATACAAAAAAATAAGACTCTTTATATTATTAGGCTTTCTTGAAATTCCTTTGTTTGCAGCGTGGAGGCTCTTTTTTTAAGGACCCAGGTGCTCGGTATTGTTTGGTGTCGGGACTCATATTATTGAACATGACAGGCATGTGGGAACTACCAGAAGCATAACTATGACCCAATTTGTTGTTCACACCCACATTTAAAAAAAAAAACACAAGAGAATTGGCACCTAATGGGGTTGAGCTGTAGCGACAGGCCAATTTTTACCTTTTTTTTTTACCAGAAAATGTATTGTTATTGTCTAAAATATCTAAAAGGATAAACTATTAGTATACAAATTTTTTAAACAAATCTTTATATTGTTCTGTTCAATGATTTCCAAATTCCACAGCAAAAAGCTGTGACAAAATTCTGTTTTTTATTTGAATTCTTTCTTTTTTTTCTATTATTTGGTTAGGGGAAAAAAAACGTTTTATCCTTATCCTTACTGTCAGTGTTGATTTCAATTTAAAAAAGGCCAACAGTTATTACCCTAAAGGCCACTTTTGTACCTTTTATAGGGAACTCAAATGCAAAATTATACCCTTTTTTTTTGTCTATTTGTGGTGGGTATGATACGGGTGGGTGGGTGTGATAAGGGGTGGGTGGGGGGTAGCAACGGAAGAAACAAATTCATGCTTTGCTTTTAATCATTCAATAGAAAAAGTATTGAGATTTATTTTGAACACAATATACAATATACCCTAATACCATACATTGTGTGAAACATTGAATAATCCACCTGCAACTAGTGGTGAACATTTAACTGACAATTTATAAAACAAAAGAAAACCCTTTTCTCATGCAGATAGCGCTAAATATGGCTAACCGTTTGGCCACAACTAGGACCAAAAAAAGCTTGAAAATAGATAAACAATGTTAATACTGACACATTTGAATTTCAAAACCGCTAACAAGTTTGGTCAGACAGAGTTCACACATTAGCACAATCAGTTACATAAGATCATGTGTTGTTGTTAGTCAAGAACGACTCACGCCAGCCCCGTGCTTATTGTTAGCATGCTAACGATATCGTCCCCGTGTGATCTACTTTTACGTGAAGTGCGAAAATTGTGAAAGGAGATATTTGTGTTGAGTTGTGCCAGTTGAACCTGGATCTGGCCTCGTACATCAGCGATCTGCATTCAAATGATGGGCGGAGGAGTTCATTTTGTGACAAGCCGGTGAGAGAAATAGCTATTTGTGTACTTTGATGCCAAGCTTTGTCTAAGCTTCTGTGTTCCGTAGCTAGCATGTACATATCTTATATCCAAGCCTGTGCAGTTTAACATGTCCTCTATGCAGCCTCTGGTTTAACGCGGCTCTGCTGTCAGATGAAAGCCTCATAGCTTCATACAAAATCATCGAAGAAACAACATAAGGAGGTTTAAAAATCATTTAAAGAAATGTATCCTAGGCTGGAAATTTAGCCAAGGAATACAATGAACCTAATTAAGTTTTGAAAAGTCATGCCAAAATAAGAACATTTTTGGTTTAATAGTTAGGCATAATAAGATTTTTTATTAAATTTCATTTACATTTTTTTCACTATCATTGTGGCGTCTAAAGATACAAAGTTGTCATGTGACAGCAACCATGTGTCTCTTTAGCTGCTGCTCTGCTGGGCACTCAAAACAAATATATAAATATATATATATATATAAATATATTTATATATAAATATATATATATATATAAATATATATATATATATAAATATATTTATATATAAATATATATATATATATAAATATATATATATATATATATATAAATATATTTATATATATAAATATATATATATATATATATATATATATA